>PVIJ01016766.1:20065-31733 GCA_004024925.1 Scalopus aquaticus | reverse complement strand
CCCTCCCTCTCCCCCCACCTCGGGCCTCTGTCCACCCTGGCCTTGGGCGAGCACTGGAGCTGGGAGGGGAGGTGGCCGCTGAGGTCTGTGGCAGAGCCCCACTCCCCTGGAGCGGCCTTGGGCGCCGTCTGGCCTGGGGCCCGGGGAGCCGCTGACACGCCCAGGGTTGAGGGGTGTTTCTTCTCACTTCCAGCATTTCCTCCTCCCCCAACAGGTGGGCGGAAGAAGAGAAAACGCTTTTTTCCAGAATGTGGAGAACGTGGCCGACGGGGTCCTGGGGGGCTGGGGTGGGGGCTGGGCCGGCTCCGCAGCTGGCAGGCGGGCACTGGGCGCAGGCCCCGGCCCAGCCCCTGACGGTCACTCTGGGGCCAGCCCTGCAGGACGGGCTGTGCGGGCGGCGGGGGCTCCGGGGCAGATGGCGAGGCCGTGGCAGCCAGCGCTGCCCTCTCTGCCCCAGCAGGCTTCGGAGGAACCGCCTGGAAACGCGGCCGGTTTGCGCTTCTCTGCTCCTGGGGCCCTCACAGGGGCTGCTGGTGTGGGGGCCTCGCCGGCGTCCCAGCGAGTGGCCACTTCCCGGCCTGGGTGGGGTCACGCAGCCCTCCCCTGTGCAGGAGGCCTCGCCTCTGCAGGGGAGGGACGGCCTCAGGCAGGCTGCCTCCAGCCCCCCCCCACTGTCCTTCTGTAATGGGGGCCCCAGGAACGGGGGGTTCCAGGTCCCCTGTCCCCCCAGGGAGGGCGGAGCGGAGCAGGGAGGAGGAGAAGCGGGAGAGGAGAGGGCAGGAAGGAAGAGACGGGGCGGGGGGGCCTGGAGGCCGCGCAGGGAGCAGAGGCGCGTGGGGAGGCGGCGCTGGCCTCTCGGGCCTGGACGGGCCGACACAGGCGGGGGAGCCCCGTGGGGAGGGGACCGTGGCAGCGACTGTCTTGATCTTGAGTTTGCTCTTTTCCTCCCAGGCTTGTCTGCCTGTTTCTGCCCCTTCTCCATGGGTCCCCCCGGAGGGGCCTGAGACTGGGGCAGCTTTCGGGCCTCAGAGGCCGCTTTGGGCCACCCCGTTGGGCTGGACATTAACCCACGGGGGGACGGGGGACTTAGGGTGCTGGATTTGGAAACTCTCCTGGGTCTTTTCTGTCTTGCACACTCATTGTCCTAAAGTTTCTTTCCAAAGCTCTTACATTTTTTGTCTTGATGTGGCAGAGGCAGAACCTATTTAGAGCTGGCAGGTTTGGGGGTTCTGGGGGGCTCCTCTCCCTGCCCCAGAACATTTCCACTATAGGCAAATTGTTTACTGATTAAATTCATTTATCTCTCTAAAGCTGGAGCTCTCGGAGCGGACCTGTCGTCAACAGCAAGCCGGGTCTTTGCCTCCTGGCCACAAAGCCAAACTCGAACCTCGAGAATGTCTTTGCAGAGAGATGGACTCCAGGCGGGCACCGAGGGCACCCCAGAAACCTGGCTCCCCAAAGGGCAAGTGTGCTGTTGATGGAGAAAATGAGTAGAAAACCTAAGGAAGGACCCCAAGACTAGAGCCGGCCTCACACGGAGGGGTGGGGGGATGGGCGCAGCCGTGAGCCCCACGACTGGCCCCACTCGCCCCGCTCGCCCCCGCTCGCCCCCACTCGCCCCGCTCGCCCCCGCTCGCCCCCGCTCGCCCCGCGGGCGCTGTAGGGCGGGGCAGGGGCAAAGCCAGGAGAACTCGGCCCCTTTCAGATTCCACAGCTGCTCCAGCTCAACAGCGGGGAACCCCTCAGGAGGGAGGGGCCGCCCCAGAGGCAGACGATGTCAGGGCGACCTCTGCTGCGGCGGCTCGGGGCGGCTCTCCCTCGGCCCGCCTGTGCCCATGCAGGTGCCCTTTCAGCAGCTCTGTCCCTCTGCAGGGCAGCTGCCTCCTGCCCGCCCGTGCCCCGCACCAGGCCGGGCTCTCCTCGCTGACCCCCAGCGAGGCGGCTCTCCTCGGGGCTGCCCGCCTGGCCCTCGCAGGCCTCTCAGCAAACCTGGCCCCGGAGGGGCAGCTCCTCCTGCCCGCTGTGCCCGCGCGGCGCCCCGCCCTTCCCTGCCCCTTTCCCTGCAAGCTTGTCCTTCAGGTGTAAGTCTGTCTCGGGGGAAGCCCGCCGCGTGCCGCCGAGGGAGCGCTGGGGAAACGTTTCCCGTGTGACCCCAAGGACCCGCTCTCACACGGTCGCCTGTCCCCTCGGGGAAGGTTCCCCAGAGCTCCCCTCGGCGGCACGCGGCGGGTTTGCCCGGCGAGTTTCTCCACCACAGAGACGTGGGTGATATTTAGAGGTTCGTTAGGGAAAGGGACAGAAGCATGAAGCATGCTGCACGGACACGGCGGGCAGGGAGCGCTGCCCCGGAAGGGACAGGTTTGCTGAGCGGCCTGCGCGGCCCGGGCGGGCAGCCCCCAGGAGAGCCGCCTCGCTGGGGGTCCGTGGGGAGGCCACGCGCTCGTGGCTGCGCCCATCCCCCCACCCCCTCCGCGTGAGGCCGGCTCTAGTCTTGGGGTCCTGCCTTAGGCTTTCTGCTCATTTCCTCCTCCACGGAGACTTAGCCCCTTGCGCCGCCAGGGAGGCCCTGACAGTTTTTGGAGGAGACGCGGCTGTTTGCTCCCATGTTAGACTGCGGCGGGGGTCCCCAGGAAGAGGGAAAGTCCCAGGTTCCTTGCCCCACCCAAGGGAGGGTGCTGCTGAGCGGAGAGGGGAGACGCTGGAGCAGGATGAGGAAGCTGGTCCGGCCGGGACGGGCCGAGACAGACGTGGGGGAGGCCGGGGGCTGGACGCTGGCCACGTCGCTCTGGGCCTTGATTTTGCTCTTTTCCCCCCAGGCTTGTCTGTTTCTGACCCTTTTCGATGGGTCCCCGCCGAAGGTGCTTTAGACGGTGGCAGCTTTCGGGCCCTGCTTCGGCCAGTCCCGTCTGGGTGGACTTTCACCCACAAGGGGACGGGTGACTCTGGCTGCTGGATTTAGAAACTCTGTTTTGTGTCTTTTCTATATTACCCACTAATTGTATTAACGTTTCTTTCCACTAAAGTTTTCATGTTTTGTCTTGACGTGGCGGATGGCAGAACCTATTTATAGCGGGCAGGTGTGGGGGGTCTGGGGGGCCCCTCTACCTGTTCTTAGCAATCTGAACTGGCAAGGGGGGTGTAGGGGGCGGTGGACACAAGAGGGCACCCCAGGTGTGCCCCAGGAGCCCTGCCGGCTGCACCTGCCCCCCGACCCGCCCTGCGGAGCTCACCCAGCCCCGCTCACCCGCGCCACCCCCACAGAGCCCTGGCTGGGAATGCAGCTCCCGGCTTGCGGGCCGCCCCCTGAGGACCCCGGAGACTTGCGGCGCCAGACCGACCAGGTGAGGGGGTGAGCGGCTGATGGTGGGTGGGGGCCTGGGGTGCGGTCGGTGTGGAGAACCGGGGGGCTCTGGGGTCCACACTGGGCCCAGCACACCCGGGGCAGGACCCCCGTGTCCCGGCCCCATTGACGGAAAACTTGTTCCCCCGCCCGTGTGTGGGCTCCGGGCTCCTCCGCAGGCCGCTGAGGATGCGCCTTGGGGGGGCCCATTCTGACGCCCCCGTGCCGCGCCTTCTGACTCTCACCCATGGAGAGGGGCATTGGGAGCAGATCGTCGCGCCCCCACCCGGCCAAGCGGGCGGCAGGGCAGAGCGCGCCCCAGTCTCCGCCGCGAGGGGAGGTCTCCTCACCCCCAAGACCGGCGGGGCGGTGGAGAAGATGGAAGCCAGCTCGGGCCCCTGAGCCCCGGCGCGGTTCCACCCCGTCCCCTCCTGCGCCAGCGGGGCGCTCAGGTCTCAGCGGAGAAGAGGGGCCCCTCCCACCGAGCAGGCCCACCCCGCGGGCCGCGCAGCTTCCCCGGTCCTGGATTCACACCCTTGTTTTCAGGAACGTTCTCCCAGCATCGACCTTCGGGTGCGCCAGGGTTCCGGCCCCTCGGGTGACGGAGGAACAAGCTGCCTCACTGCGGAGACTCTGGTGGGGGACAGTTCGAAGTCAGGGTCAGATGCCGCTGGCCTCACTCGGGAGCGTCTGCTCTTCCCGGCTCTCGGGGGGGCCCCCAGGCTGCAGGGGGGCAGCTGCTGTCGGGGAGACGCCCTGCGGGGGCGCACCTGCGGCCGCCAGCGACTCCGCCCCAGCGCGGAGCTCCTGCTCTCGCCCGCTCAGATTTCCTCCGAGGGCGTTTCTGGGTTTTCGCTGTGCGGTTCTCCTGGCCGCGGGTACCCCAGTATCAGTCTGATGCGGCTGCAGACGCCGCTGTGTCCCCACGACTCTCGGTGGGTCATTGCCGGGCGCAGACACGGCGGAGTTTGGGGCGCTGCTCTCCTGTCCTGGACTGGGCTGGACCCTTTCCAGCACTTGCTTTCTGGGAGGGACGCGGAGAGCTGGACGTCAGAAATCCCGACGGCTCCCGCCACACCCGCGTCACCTCGCAGGGTCCACAGAGCCTCCCGGGGCGCCCCTCGCGTGCCGGCTCTGCGGCCGGGCCCGGGGCTGCGCCTGGTTCGGCGCCTCCCCTACCCCTCCGGAGCGCTTTGGCGAGCGGGTTACCGTCCGCCCCGGCAGCACGAGGCGCTGAAGGCGCAGAGCCGCGGCTGCACACTGGGTCCCCGCAGCTCCGCGCTCGCAGCTCTGACGGCACGTGACGCAGCCTGTGCTCTCCCCACTCTTCCATCTTGCATTTAACCAGAATATTCCAGGGCGCCGCCACCCAGCCCCCCCGGGGGGGCGCCCTGGTCTCCACGTTGTAGTCCGGCGTCGCCCCATCCCGCCGCCGCCCTAGTCGCCCCCTCCCCGCGGCCCCGGAGGACTCAGCACGCGCCGACCCGTGGCGGCCTCTCGCGTGGGGTCCGTGTTCGCACACCCCCTTTGCCCTCTGTGGTCCTCGGCTGGAGGGTGGCTGGTCGCAGGGCAGCGGGCAGCGCTGTCACCGAACCCGGCGTCCAGACCGTGACGGCGTCGTGCCCCTCTCGGTTAAAGCCACCGGAGGCGCCGCGTCTGCGGGCACAGCTGCCCCAGCCCGGACGGGGGCGGCCGCAGGAAGGGCGAGTTCACCGGCAGGTGCCCCGGGCCCGTCGCGACGCGGGCGGAGGGGGCGCCCGGCCCTCGGCCTTCCCGTCCGGAGACGCAGAGGCGGACGCCACACTTCGGTCCTGTTGGTCGCCCCGCGATCTGCGGGGGCGCAAGCAGGGCTGCCCTCGAGGGGGTGCCCGGGCCGTGTGGGCGCAGCCGCTGGGACTGCCCGCTGGACCTGGGCGGTGAGCGGGGCCGGCCGCAGAAGCCACAGGGTGGTCCCCACGCGCTGGGACAGACGCGCGGGGGTCGGGACGCGCGCCCGGCACCCTCGCGCGCCCTCGGGGGAGCCGGGAGCCAAACGTGGGGGGCAGTGTCCCGTGAGTGGGCCGCACGCGGGGGTCCCGCTCGGGGATGGACCCGGGCCCAGTAGTGGACCCCAGAGCCCCCGTTCTCCACGCCCCGCCCCGGCGCCCACCGGCGCCGCCCGCAGAGGGTCAGAGGGCACATCGCGTCTCCCCGCTGCGGGAGGGGTTCGGGCACCGGCGTCGCCCAAGTTTCGGGGAGCGGTGGCGCCAGGTGAGCTAGCGGAGCCCAGGTGCGCGCGCGCATTCCCGGGCGAGGGCTGGGACACCTGGGGGGCGCCCACCTGGCCACGCCCCCCGTCCTCCCGCCGCCTCGGAGTTTGCAAATCCCAATGAAATGGAGACGAAAGGGCCACGTCCCCAAAGACAGAGTCAAGGGAAAGGCCGGGAGGCCGTCAGACCGCAAAGCGCGTCCGTCTGGACGCCGAGACGCGCGGGCTCGTCCAGCCGCGGGCGCAGGGGCCTCCCGCCGGCCCCGCCCACAGCGAGCCGCGCCCTCCGGCCGCACCGTCTCGCCTCCCCACCAGGTGGCGCCCCCGCCCCGGTGCCCGGGAGCCCTTCCGGCCAGCTCCGCTCGCGTCACTCGCGGCGTCATCGGCGGCGCTTTTGTGTGCGACCGCGCAGGCGGAAACGGCCCGGAGGCCGGCGAGGTGGGGGCGGGGCGCAGGAAGGAGAGGCCCGCGGGGAGCAAGAGCTGCAGGCGCAGCGTGCGCCCCTGGCGGCCGGGAGGCGCAAGGCGGCGGAGGAGGCGGCGCGAGGGGGCTGCAGCGGCGCCCCTCCCGGAGGGCTGGGCTTGGGGCGCGCGTCCTGCTTCAGCAGCAGGCCCGGTGCGGACACGCGAGCGAGGAGCCCGGGCGCAGGCCGGCCCGAGGCAGAGACAGCGCGTGGAGCCGCGGGAAAGGCCGGGCGCGCCGCGCACGGGGAGGGCATGTGCCAGGTGCGATCGTCCGCGCAGTTCCGAGGACCTGAAAAAATTCTTGCCACTGTGTGAAGTGAAGAAAACAGACTGAACTTCCAGAGCCAGCGTGACTCCAGCACGGAGAGAAAGCATGAATGAAGCGATGCTCCGTGCGTGGGGAAGCGAGCGGAAAACGCCTTTGCGCCAAGGAGAAGGGCGCACGGCGGTGAGCGCGACTGGCCTTCGCCGCGTCCGAGAATGCGCGTTGGTCTTGCCTGTGTCGTGTTGAGTGGGCAACGACGAGTGTCAATATATCGACTGAACACAATGTGATTTGCTGAAATTTAAGTGCCAAATTTAAGATGCCATCTCAGTTATACATTTAGCGACACATGTAGGTGATAAGTTGCAGTGAGGAGCAAGGGAAAGAATTGTAATTAAAGTCATATATTGGTGCTTCTTGGAGGAGGAAGATGATGAAACTGGTTTTCTATTTCTTGACGAGGTGAAGGGGAGTTCATTTTGTGATTCTCAAACTCTTCATTTATGCTGTCTGCCCTTATGCCCGTGTTGTGTTTCACAATTTAAAATATTGGAAAATACTAAGGAGTCAGCTAAGTCATAAAAGGATTTACCCCCACACCTCTGGCCGGCGCCCCAGCTTGTGTGCATAAATAAATAAATCTTTAAAAAAAAAAAAAAGGAAAGCCCCTGTCTCCTGGGAAACTCACAGGTGCCTCTGAAAGGGGAACTCTGGGGAAGCTTCCAAGAGTGACCCCCAAGGACCCCGCTCTCCGAACCCAGCTCCCCTCCAAACCGGCGCTGGTTGCATCCAGAAGGGCAGGTGCATTATAAAAGCCGAGAGAGCAAAGGAGGTGTCCCCGGACTCAGTGGGCGGGGAGGGCCGCCGGGAAGGGACGGGATTGCGGGGACGCTGCAGGCCCCGGCTCACGAGGTACCCTGGCGGGGGAGCGCCCATCGAGATTCCTGATTTCAATTTGAATTTATTTCACGACTTGGAGGATGAATTTTCCATGACCTTTAGCCGTTTGTATTTATTCTTCTGTGCATCGCCTTCCCGCGGCTCCCGCCCGACTTTCTCCTTGTCCTTACAGCGGCGGGCGAGGTTAGACACGGGCCCGTGGCACCGAGACAGAGAGGGCGGCCCCGGAGTGAGAGGAGAGCCGTGGCAGCTTCGGGAGGGCGGCGAGCGGCCCCACAGGGCAGGCGAGGGGAGGGCAGGAGCTGGGAGGAGCCGCCCGTGGGGCATAGGGGGGCCCTGGCCGGGAAGGTCCCCGCAGGCCCGGTGCGCCGGAGAGGCGGGCGGGGGACACCTGAGGCGCCAGCACGCATGCACCGACTGAGTCCACTAGACACCATGGTAGTTGGCGTCAGAGAAGCGTTTGCACCATCAGAAGACACACAGACTGAAATGCATGCACAGCACGCCTAAAGGAAGGGAAAATACCCCAAATAACAAGATAAAAGCAAACCAACAGGGGATTGTCTAAAGTCACGTCACTTTCACTGAGAAGAAACACGCAACGGCCCAGAAACCCGAGGGGCTCAGCGAAGCGGGTCGCCGGCAGGTGCTGGCGGGAGACCTGGGGACTCTCTCACCCTCCTCAGCTCAGCCAAGACTCCAACGCCCTGAGATGCCCGCAGCTGGCGGCCATGCAGGGAAGCAGGCGTGCCGCGCGCCGTGGGCGAGAGTGTGCATGAGAACAGGCCCTTGGGAAGCAGCCCCGGCTCACGCAGCAGAGTTGGGTGCACCCTTGGCCCAGAGCCCCACCATTTGGCGTAGACTCTGAAGAAGCTGGTGCGTTTCCCAGCTGGTCTGCGGGAGCATGCCCACCAGAGCAGAGCAGAGTTAGAAATCACCCACGTGACCCACAAGTGCTTGATGCGTGACGCGGTGCACTCATAAAATGGGGAACCCCTGTCTCAGGCTTCGACACGAATGGGACCCCAAACTTCATCTTACCCACCACGTGGGGCTGGGGAGGTCTAAAGTGGAGTGGCCACTCTGAAAACAGCTGGCAGGTGCTCAAATATCTGCACACAGAGATAGCGCAGGCCCAGCAGGATGGAAACACGGAAGGTCGCCCTGGCAACTGCTTCTCACCAGCTCAAGGTGAAGACTACCAGCACCCCCACCAGCTGGAGGTGGACAAGCAGGCGTGGAGTACGCGGGCAGTGGAATATTACTCAGTCGTGAAAAGGAGTGACGATCGACACGTGCCGTGACGTGGAGGACCTCGAAATGTCGTACTGACGGAAGGAAGCCAGTCACAGAAGCGTACACATCGTGTGGCTCCATTTACATCAAGTGTCCCCAAACTGGCAAGTCCGTGGACAAAAGAAGTAGATTAGTGGTTGCGGGGGCTGGGACAGGGGACCTGGAAAGTGGCTTCTAATGACTAGAGGGTTTCCGTCTGGAAAGTTTTGGAACCGAATGGTGGTGATGGTTGCACACCTTTGTGAGTATACTAGAAACCGTTGAGCTGTACACTTTTAAAGGGTGAATTTTATGTTATGTGAATTATATATTGGTACAAGTTGTTTATTTTTAATTTTAGCGGTCTTGTGTTTTTGCTCTTCCACATGTCATGTTCTTCTTGCCCTCCACGAGCTGTTCGTGCCGAGACCCCATCTTCTTACCCACCCCACCTTCTTCCCTTCCCCTGGTTCCCTCTGACAGCCATTATATCCTTTCACTGAGCTCAAGATTTGTTCCCACTATATTTTGCCTGTGCATGTCTTTTTGGTATTTCTAATCCACATATAAGTGAAACCATCCGATGTCTTTTACTCTTTGACTTATTTCATTTAACATAACCACCTCGAGGTCCATCTATTTTGTCCTAAACACCATCATTTCATCTTTTTCACAGCTGTGTAGTATTCCTCTGAGTATCTGTCCCACAATTTCTGTTTGTTCATCTGATGAAGGGCACTTGGGCTGGCCCCATGACTTGGCGATGATGGACAGTGCTGCTGTGTATGTAGGTGTAGATGGATCTTCTCATGTCACATCTGAATGTCTCCTGCAGAAAAGTGTCTGTAGGTCCTCTGCCCATTTTTTATTGGGTTGTCTGTTTTTGTTGCTGTTGAATCGTAGAAGAACTTTGTAAATCCTGGAGGTTAGGCCCTTGTCAGATACTTTTTCCCATTCTGTGGGCCGCCTTCTTGGTTTTGTGATGACTTCTTTTGAGGAACAAAAGCTTTTTAGTTTGATTTGGTCCCACTTGTTTATTTTTGCTTTTGTTTCCTTGCTGCTGGGGTTGAGTCCCCCAGTCCACTCTGTGGCAGATGTTCTAAGTTTTCTTTTAGGTTCTTTGTGGTTTCTGTTCTTCTTTCAAGATCTTTCATCCACCTTGAATTAATTCTCATGTCAATAAAACTTCCTTAAAAGCAAATATCCAGTTGAATGAGAAAATATGTTACAGAAGAGTACAGAAAGTGTGATTTTATGTACATAGAGATCAGAAAAGGAAAATGCACACTGTGCTGCTGTGCAGGGAAGTGGGGCGCACGAAGACTGGGCCAACGGGTGCCTTCGAGGGAGTGGGAGGGCCGGCATCAGGGCCAGCCGGGGTCTTCCTGAGCTTGGGTTACGGTTTCAGAGCGTTGCTTTAAGAGTAGCTGTCCTTAAAAGAGGGGTTCAGCTCTCTCGTTGCACACACGTTGCACGCGCACATGTCAGCCTGCACGCACGCGCGCCAAGCTTCTACGATCTCGATGTTCTAGACTCGTGTGTCTATGTGTGGACAAAGCCCCGTGAACTCCATCTGAGAGGCCGGGCCCGTTCCCGGCTTGACCAGCTGGGTGGGTGCAGAGGGCGAGCTGGGCTGGCCACCCCACGTGCTGCTTCTGGGACCGCCCTCCAAGGCCTCTCGTGCTGTGGCCGGCCAGTGGCCAGCGGGCACAGGCCGCAGCGGCGAGCTGGCTCCGCCACGGGTGGCAACACTCCCGAGCACGGGCTCAGAGCTTCTCCCCAGAGGCGGGCACAGGCCCAGGCCCGGCCCCCCGACCCAGGCTCCGGCCGCTCAGTGCTGCGGCTGCAGGGTCCTGCCCGGCTGGGCCTTGGCCAGCGCCGTGGTGGGGCTGGGACCCCGGGCCCATCAGGCCGCCGGGCTCTGAGGTGGAGCCGCTGACCCTGAACCCGAGGATGAGCCCACCCTGGGGCCTCCTGGCGGGCGGGGGCCGGGGCGGGGCCGCCTGGGCCTGGGGCGCTGCAGCGTAGGGGTGCGCAGGGCGGCCCGGCCTCTTGGGGTGTGGGCACAGGAATGCGAGAATGCAGGGGCGGGCCGGCCTGGCAGCCGCTCTGAGCGGGCAGGTTCCAACGGGTGAGTCTCAGCCTGCGCCTGGGGGGCGGCCTGCGGGTTCCCCGCCCCTGCTTCGCCCCAAACCCTTCGCCCTTCAGCAGGGAAAGCCGGGAACAGGACGCTGCGCCCGCGGGGTTCTGCGCCCCCACGGCGCACAGGCCGACGGGCCGGGCTGCACGTCTGCGTCGCCTCCAAAATCCCCGGCCCTGTCCTGGGCCCCGTGCAGCCTCCCAGCCAGCAGCGGCCTGCCCCTGCCTGGCCGAGGCCCCAGGGCCCCTCGCACCCCTCCCCTGCTGCTCAGGAAGCGGAACCAGAGCCAGGAAGGCCCCGCTCTCGCCTCGGCCCCTGACCTGCCGCCCCCAGGGCCCCTGTGCCCAAGGCCCCCAGCCCTGCCCCTCCCCGCCCGCTCGGCCCCAGCTCAGCATCTTCCGCAGAGCCCCCCACCCCAGCCGCGTGGCCCCACCGTCCCTGGGCTCCTCCCCCGCGGGACCGGGCTCCCTGAGCTGCGGGGCCGCGGGCTCCACCAGGCGCGGCTGCGGCCAGAGCCAGGCCGGAGGGCGTGAGGGCCGCTGCCGGGTGCGGGCAGCCGGGGTGCCCTCGGGCGCCCCCCCAGCCCCCCGAGCCTCAGGGGCCGGCCGAGCTCTGAGTGTGGGAGCCCGGGGGGCTCGGTCCCTTCGTCTCCTCGGGAGACACGGACGTCCCCCTTCCCAGACTCCCAAGCCCCGCAGCAGGGAGCCCGGGCCTGGGCGGCCGCATCCGCGGCCCACTGGGCCCTGCAGGCCCCGGGCTCCTTAGCTGGCCTGGAGGAGACCCCAGGAAAAGCCGCGTCCAGGGGCAGAGGCGGGCGGCCAGCTGGGTTCCAGGCCGAGGCGTGGGCGTGGGGAAGCGGCAGAGCGCCCAGCGGCCGGGGCGCGGCCTGGGGATGGAGGTGGACGGCAGCCAGGTCAGCCCAGGGCCGCAGCCGGCCGCTGCCTTCAGAGGGAGCCGCAGGCAGACGGGGCAGGGGCGCGGGGATGGACAGGGGCCTGGGGGGACGGGGCAGGGGCGCGGGGGTAAGGTCAGGGAC
>PVIJ01016766.1:0-19965 GCA_004024925.1 Scalopus aquaticus | reverse complement strand
TGGGAACGAAGCTGCTTTTTGGTGAGCAGGACGGTGGGCCGCCGGGGGCGCCCACCACGGATCAGCACCCCCCTCCCCCACTTCCAGCCCAGGGTCGGTTACTTGTCTCCAGGAACACCCTGGCGGGTGACGTCCAGGTTTCCCAGCCTGACCGGCCGGCCGCGAACACACAAACTCCACCCGGCTGGCGGGCGGGTGCCCAGCTCCGCGGCGGGTCTGGGCGCCGCGACAGGGCTGCGCCTCGCCCCCGAGCCGCGTGTCCGGCCCCACGCGGGGGGCCGCGTGGCTTTCACTCTGCGGGCCGGGTTAGGGCTGCCGCTGCCCCCGCAGCTGGCCCCGGAGGCGTCTGTCCTGCCATCGCCCACCCCGCGCTCTCGCCCCCCGCCCACCTTTGCCTCCCCAAGACGCTTGGGGCTCGCTGTGTCCCTACCCGGGACCTCTGAGTGTGTCTGGGGACCCCTTGCTCCGGGGACTGGTGCTGAAGACACGCGTGTCCACTGGCGGCAGAAACCAAGGTCCGCCCCGCAGCCCCGCGCCGGTTCGCTCGCTCGCTCGCACCGTGAGGCACACCTGGCGCGTCCGTGGGGCGCTCCCCTCGCCGGGCCTGTCCAGGGGTGCTTCAAGCCCCGGCCAGCTCCACCCCCCCACCCGACGTGGTGACGGCCTGGCCGCAGACGGACCTCGCCCTGCTCTCCCGGCCAGTCCATCGGCCCATCCTGCCCGCACAGCCCGGCTGCCAGTTACGCTCTGGTCTGAGAAACGTCACCTTGCTCCGAGCTAGAGGGGGGGAGGGGGGAAGGGGGGAGGGGGAAGGGGGGGCAGGCCCCCCCCCACCCCGCGGTCCCCTCCCACGCCAGGCCGGCGCGAGCTGCCCGCTGCTGCCCGGTCTGCTCCTGCGGGGTGAGCGTGCGCCCCTCTGTTTTATTTTATGGTTTTGAAGGAAAAAACCCGAGAAAGGGAGCACCAAGTACCCACGGACCCCTTGCCCAGGCGGCTCCCGCCCTCTCGCCGCCGTGAGCTCACTTCGGCGCTCAGGGTCCGCTCGCGGGTTTTATTTTGTTTCGTCCGTTCCTTCGCCCCGTGGCCTTGCCCCTTGTGACGCCGCGATTCAGAAGCGCGAGTGAGGCTCGCCCGCCGCTCAGCCCCGACATCCCGAGTGTCGCGGGGACACGGGCTCCGTCCTCGGGGAGGTTGGGGTGACCGGGGAGGCTCCAGGGAGACCCAGCGGCGCAGCAGCCCTGCCGGCCGTGAGGGGCGTCCAGGGCGCGGCGGCTCCGCAGGCTCTCCTCACGCCGGGTCTAGCGGGCAGCGGTCTCCGGGGCTCCGCCGGCTGGCCCAGCAGGCAGTCGGGCCGGGGGCTCTGCCTCGTGGGAGCAGACGGAGCCCGGGGCTTGTGGCCGCACCGAGGCAGCGGCTGGGGCCCAGGTGGCCAGCGTCCGAGGGGCCCTCTCGTGGGCCGAGTGAGCTCTTGGGGCCGGCTCTGGGGCTGAGGACGCCCGGCCACCCGCACGCCGCTTGGCCGGAAAATGCCTGGGGGCTCCGCCGGCTGCGCGGCCTCAAGCGGGCGCCACCTTGGTCCGCCTCTGTGGCCGCTCTGGCTCTGCACACCCCGAGTCCCTCTGTGGCCGTCGCGGCGACGTCCCTCCTGGCCTGACGGGCGTCCCTGCGTGCACCGCGCGGGGGTGCCACCAGCACGGCCCGAGGGGTCCTGACCCTGCGGGGACGCCAGGGCAAGCTCCGGCCAGCGGGCGCCGTGGCCCTGTCTGGGGGCGGGAGCTGCGCGTGGGGCGGGCGGGCTGGGGACGCGGCTTGGCGGTCCCCGGACACGCTCTGCTGGCCTCCCCACCCGGGCGGCGAGGAGGAGGGGCCACTGGAGCCGGCAGGCCTGGCGGTGACTGTGGACAGCACCGGCCGGGCCGGCTGAGCGCTCTGGCCCCTGCCGGCCTGCACAGGCCCCGGGGAGGCGGGGCCGAGCCCGGAGGGGCGGCGCCAGCGTGTCCAGCCGTCCTGCACCGGCTTCACGGCGCTCTGGGCGCGCCAGGGGCGGGGTGTCACCCCCATCTGGATGAGGGGCTGGGGCTCAGGGAGCCGGCGGTGGCTCCGGGCCCTGGAGGGTGACGGGGCCGAGCTGGCCGAGGCCTGGCGGTCAGTGCTGGGGTCGCGGCGGTGCCCGCTCTCTGCCCCGCAGCTCTCTGGGGTGTGAGGGCCGCCACCCCCGCGAGGCCGGCACCCCTGCCTGCGCGTTCTGGCAGCGCCCCGCAGGGCCACGGGCGTCCTCAGACGGGGCTCCCCAGGGACGGCCCCCGCGGGCGCAGCAGGTGAAGGGACCTTCCCCGGGCCGGGCCGTGGAGCGTGGTGGCCGAGGGGGGCACCAGGCCCCCGCGCCCGCCGAGCCTCAGTGGGGTCCCCCGGCGCCCCTGTGGTCAGGCGAGGGGCCGGGGGCCGCGCGTGTCCTCGGTGTGTCCTGGTGCACCGGGCAGCGTCTCCGAGCCCGTGTGGGGAGGCCTCGGGCGGGAGGGCCGGATGGTGTGTGGCCTCCACTCCTGTCTCACTGTCCTCGGACGTCCCGGCTCCGACAACGCTGCCGCCCACCGGGGCCCAGGAACCTCAGCGGGTGGGCCCAGGGTCTGGTTGGCCAGGCCAGGAGGGGACAGTCCACACACTCACGTGTGCCCGCCAGGGGCCGCGTCACCCGCACATCGCTCCTCTTGCCAGCTGGTGCCCGAGGTGGGGCGGGCGTGGGGGGGGCGCTGGGGGGGGCGGGGCCGGGGGGCGGCGGGGGCAGCGGGGGCGGGGCCGGGGGCGGCCTGGCCGCGGCTCCTACTCCTTCAGCAGCCCCAGCTTCCTCAGGGCCTCCCGCCGGTGCCCGTCAGGGGCGCCCTTGGGCGAGATCTTGACGCTGACGCAGAGGGGCCGGGGCAGCTTGTCGCGGCTCTGTCCTTGGTACAGGGGCCGCGGGGCGCCCCGCTCCGGCCCCGGGTCGGCCAGCTCGCCCGCCCGGAAGCCGGCAAAGTCCCTACCGGTGCCCAGGGAGGCGGGGCGGGGCCGGGAGCTCCGCAGGACCTGGGGCGAGAGCCTGTCCGAGAAGGAGGCTGCTCCCGGCGAGGAGCCGGGGGGCGGCGGGGGAGTCTGCTCCGCGCGGAGGAGGCGGCCGAGCCCCACGCCCGAGCGCTCCAGCGTGCTGGCCTTGAAGCTCGCCTGCCGCAGGCCGGGGGTGCCGCTGCCCCGCAGCACCAGTCCCGCGTCCGGCTCGGGCTGGGGGCGGCCGCTGCCGACCCCCGGGGCCTCGGGCACAGGGCCGGGCGTGGGCTTTGCGGAGGGAGCCTCCGGGGGCCTGGGGTCCCGGGCAGGAGTCCAGGGCTGGCCGGGAGCAGGGCCCGGCGCCCCCGCCGCAGAAGGCCCGCGGGCCGGGGCCGGGGACCCCCTGAGCTTCAGGGAGCCGCTGGGCTTGCTGTGGGGGGCACCGGGGCCCCCCTGGTCCTGGGGCAGCCCCAGCTTCTCCAGCGCCTCCCGGCGCGCCCGCCTCTGCTCCTGCAGCGAGGAGGGGCCACCCGCGTCTCGGGGGGCCTCTGCGGGGCGGGACAGCCAGTTCTGGGGCTCCCCGTGCAGGCTGCCCCGGCTGCTCTTCAGGACGATGTTCGGGGGCAGCTTCCGGGGCTTCGGGGCCATGAGGGGGCCCTCCTGGGCCTCTGGCTGTGCCCCTGTGGGGGCGGGAGCGTCTCGGCCCCGGGTCGGCCCCTTCTCCTTGGCCGGCTCGGACATGGCCTCCGGGGCAGGCGCGCCGCTCTCCGGGGGGCCGCGGGCCGCGGGGGGCCGGGGCGCGAGGCTCTGCTCCCTGGGCCCCGCCGGCAGGCTGTCCCGGAAGGCCTCTGGTGGGGGGATGACCTCCGAGTCCAAGGCCGGGGCAGCGCCCTGGGGTGCGGCCGGGGCCTGCGCGGGCCCCTCAGATGCTCTCAGGGCGGGGGCCTGGGCGGTGCCGGGGCCGAGACGCTGGCTTCTGCCGATGTGGATGTTTCTGGGGAGGCTGTGGGAGCCAGACCAGAGGCCCAGGCCTTGGGGTGCAGGCGGACGGAGAGAGCTGGGCGGGGTCAGGGCCCTGGACGGGGGTCCCAGCTGGGGGGCCGGTTCCAGTGGACGCCCTGGAGGCCAGAACAGGCAGAGCAGAGCAGGTGAGAGCCGGCAGGGGCGGCCCCAGCTCTGCCTCGCGCCCCGCGGCCTGCCTTCCTCCTGGTGGTGGGCTTTGCTCCGGCACCTCGTCTGGACGCCGGCAGGACAAACACCGGCAGCGGCAGAGCCCTGCCCAGAGAGCCGAAGAGCGGAGGGGCTCCCGCGGCCCCCGAGGCTCCTGAGGCCTTGGGGTGCAGGACAGTGCGGGAGGTGAGCCGTCCTGGGCCGGCCAGCTGTCCGCTGACCCCCGCTTTTGCTTCTTGCCGGCACCTGGCGAGCCGCACAGGTGACATCTGCCCCGGCCAGCCGCGCGGCCCCCTCCTGCATCAGCCCCCCGGCGGGAGCCCCGACCCCCGCCTCGGCCGTCTGGGGTCCCCGGCGCCACCTCCGTGCCTGCCTGTCCCCGCTCTGCCCGCCGGCCTCCCTCTTCTTATCGCTGCAGCCGGAGCTGGGCGGGCACATCACGTCCTCCCTGAGTCAGCCTCTGCAGCGCCCCACCCGCCCCTGCGCTCCCCCACCTCTGCCCCTCGGGGTCTCTGATGCTGCAAGGAAGCTGCTGAACCGCCCTCCACTCCGGCCAGGGAGCCCCGAGGCGGGTGGGGTCCTGGGCGCACCTGCTTCCCGGGTTTGCTCAGCGGAGCCCAGTGGCGTCTCTTACCTTGGGGTGCGGGCTGGGGGGCAGGCAGACCTCGGGGGCTTTGGGGGGCAGAGACTTGCTCAGACTCGTCAGTGGACAGTCCGCTGTCAGCCTCGGCGTCCAGGGAGCCGATGGTCTCCTCTAGGAAGCGCAGGCACGCCTTCTCCTCGGCAGACAGAAAGTCGTAGCTGCTGTCGGTCTGCGGGGAGGAGAGAAGTTTCTGGCCGCCGCCCTGGGCGGGAAGGAACGCTGAGGGCTGGAGCCGCCCTGCCCGAGGGCCCGCGGCCGCTGCCCGAAGGCAGCTCCGTGGGGCAGGGGCAGAGTGGGCCGGAGTCCAGACCAGCCCCGGGGTCCTCTGCCGGGCACTGCCCGCTGGGCGTCTCTGACGCTGCTCCTGGCTACACCGGCGACGTCGCGGACTGACCTCAACCCTACGCACGCTGCTTTCCGCTTTCAAGGGGCTTCTGCAAACCGACTCGATCTGTGCGTTGAGGACAATACGAGGACGGGCGGGAGGGCCGGGGACCCCGCTGCCCGGTCGGGGGCAGCGCCACCGGCCGCGCTGGACTCCTGCAGTGGCCTCAGGGACCTGCACTGGCCCGTGACTTGCATTCCATGCGGGCTTCTCCCGGCGTGTTTGCTTTTTGATGGTGTTTGGCTCTGGCTGACATTCAAATACGTGTGCGCTTCTTAAGCAAATATTAGCTCACAGGGGAGGCGGGGCAGCTGGGCGGGCGCGGGGGAGGCGGCGAGCTGAGCCTTAAGCGAGGCGGGCGGCAGAGCCCACACTTGCCACTGCGAGGAAGCGCCGTGGGCCTCTGAGGGAAATGCACCCCATTTCAGAGGGTCACGCCACAGCTGGGCCCACGGAGGGGCCCGGGGAGAGCCTCGGGGGCACCGAAGAAACATGGCGCAGCCCCACTGTCTTCCTAAAATTTGGGGCACCGCAGACCCACTCAGAGACTGGGAGGGACCACCAGACGGTCTGCAGAGGCCGGAACTGTCCCCAGGAGGCCAAGAGTCCAGGGAGCCCCGGCCCGCCCGCCCGTGAGGCGCGGAGCCGACCCCGCCGCTGTGCCCCCAAGAGCCTCGCCGCGCAGGCTGCTCCGCGCGTCTCCTGGCCCCGGGCCAAGACCCCCACGCGGCAGCCCTGCGGGTCAGTCTGCGGCCTCGCTGAGGCGGGAAGCTTCCCCAGGGCGGCAGCCTGGCAGAGAGCGCCGCACCCTCTGGGGGGCTGCCCTCCTCGTGCCCCCGCCCGAGTCCCGGCCGGCGCCGGCACCCTGACTTCCGGCAGAGCCCCCCACACTTCAGACACCTGCGTGGCTGAGGAAGCGGGATGAGAAGACCCCAGGACTGTCTCGAGGGGCCGGCAGCCCGCTGGGGCGCACACCCTCGGGCAGGCTCCCAGCTGGGGGGCACCCCCCGCTGCGCCCCACGCCGCACACAGGCGGCCACTGCGCGGGCCCCGGGCGAGAGCCGGGAGGTCCCCATGTGGCGTCCACGGCGTCTCACGGACGGCTGAGGAGACGGAGCTGGACAGGGCGACGAGGCCCCAGACCCGGCTCCCCCGGCCGTCTGCCCCCCAGCAGGCCACGGACCCCCGGAGGCCGCCCCGCCCGCTCCATGCGGCTCCCGCCCCTCCTGAAAATGGGGTGAGTCTCGTCTGCCCCCCGGGCCGGGGCTCGCGGCCGGTCGCTGTGGCCCAGACCCAGCCGGAGGCCACTCACGGGCGATTCGGCGCCCGCGGAAGGCGAGAGCAGCGGCGGCGAGGAGGGCAGAGGCCGCGGGCGCGGCCGGTACGTACAGAGGCCGAGCGGGAGGAGGCACTGCTCATCGTCCGGTCAAGGCTGCCGGAACCAGGCCCCGCCGGCCGACGCTCCTTCTCAGGCATGGCCCGGAGTGGGTCGGGGCGCGGCGGGCCCCCGGGGAGCGGGGCAGCCAGGAGGGTCCCAAGCCAGCCTGAAAGAGAAGAACCAGCCTGCTGAGCCCAGGGAAGCCCCGCCGACCCCGGCCAGCAGTGAGGGGCAGCACGGGCAGGCGGCCCGAGGCCCGGCCGGACGCCGCAGAGAAGCGTCGGGCCAGGAGAGGGCTGCGCCTCCCCGCGGTGACCTTCCCCGCTGGACGCGGGCGGCCCTGTGCCATCGCTGTGGGTGGGGCCTCCGAGGGGCTGCAGGGTGAGCCTGGGCTCTCGTCCCCTCACGCAGGGCGCCGGCTGCGGGGCCTGCGCTCGTCCAGCGGGCAGCGGGGAGCGGGGGCCGGCCGAGCGGCTGTGAGGAGCCCGTGCCCCAGAGCAAGGGAGCGGTCGCCTGCAGACCCCGCAGCGGAGGCGAGTGGATGCCACACGGTGTTCCTGCCCTTGGTGGGAAGCGCCCCGCGGGCCGGCACGCTCCTCCGGCAGGACGTCGCCCAAGAGCGAGGTCAGGGCTGTCCCGAGGACACACGGTCGGGGCCGCCCAGACGCAGGGGACCGAGCGCTGAGCACCCTGTTTTCTGCCAGCCCAGGCCCCCATGCTGGGCAGCACGTCCCAGGAGGCGCCTGCTGCCTGAGGCCTGGGCTGAGGCCTGGACCCCTGGCCCTGCCCGCTGCGGCCTGCGCCGGCCGGGCTGGGCTGGCCACAGCAGTGAGTCAGCGCGGCCAGGGCAGGGCGGGGCTCGTGGGCGGGGAGGGAGGGTCCCTGAGTCACCGGTCGTCCCCCTCCTGCCCATGTCCCGGGGCCAGCGGCCTCACGCTGGGCTCTGTGGCCAGGGGACACCGGGGTGGGGCACGGAGGGTCCCGGCACCGGAATCCCGGGGACACAGAACACGACGTGTCACGCGGATGCAGCTCGGGCCCCCGGCTGCCCACGTCAGGGCCTGGCCGCCGCAGAGCACCCTCCTGTCCAGCAGCTGCGGCCCACCGACGGCGGCGGCCATGCGTCCACGTTCCTGCCCGCCAGCCGGGCCGTGGCCCCTCCTTCCCGCTGTGTTCCCTCTGCAGGGCTCTACGGGGCCCGGTGATGCTCTCAGCAGACCTCACGGCCACCCGCCGCGGCCACCATGTGCCTCTGAGGACAGGGCCGCTCGGGCCGGGCCATCCAGGGGCTGGCTCTGGCTCCAGTTTTCTCATTTGAAACACGTGAAGCGACTCGCTGTGGCCACGAGCCGGTCTCGGAGCGGGCGAGCACAGCTGCCCTTCCCTTCGGAGACTGACCGCCCGGGTCGTGCGCCGGCGGCCCGAGGCGGGGCCCCAGAGGGTCGCCGGGGGTCACAGCCGCGCCTCGGGCCTCAGGCCCCCGGCACCTCGGGGAGACCAGGTCACCTGCTTTGGCGCGTCGGACCTGGGGCTCTTCCCGGCCGGTCCCCGTGGGGCTGCCCCGGGAGTGGGGGCCCCGGCCAGGCACTGAGTCCCAAGAGCCCCGAGCGAGCGCTGCGGTCCTCGGGGCCTGCTGTTCCGTGACCCCCAGAGCCCTGTGGATTGTGGGGTTCAGCTTCCAGATCAGCTCCTCTGGCAGCTCCTCTGGCTCCTCTGGGTGTTTCGCGAGCAGAGACGGCGCCCAGGCCCGGCGTGCAGTCGCCAGCACCCCGAGCGGGCGCCCCGCGGCCCTGAGCAAGGCGGGGCGCTCCTGCGCACCCCGGCCCCGCCCAGCTCACCCAGCCAGGCATGTGGAGGCGCCCCGCCCCGCGCCCCGCCCGCGTTGACCTGGAAGCCGCGTTTCCGTCCCGGCTTTACAGCCCCGAAACTCGGGGGCCCTTGCGGGGCGGCCATCGAAACCCCAGGCCTTCGCCCGACGGCCGGAGAAGCGGGCGGGCGCGTGAGTTGGAGTCTGACCCTTGACCTCCCCTGCAGACTTGGGGAACGGGGCACGCAGCCTGCGGCAGGGCCCCCCATTAAACTTTAACCGCCGGCCCCGCCCCGCGCAGCGCCGGGAGCGGGCAAGCAGGGGGCGGCCCCTGCGGGGGTGGGGGGGTGGGGCTCACCCCGCGGCCCCGCCTCCGGGCAGACCCGCCCCGGCTCTCGGATTCCGCGGACCAGTGTCCCGCTCCCCGTGGACCCCAGAGGAGGCCGGGGCTGGAGGGCGCCCCGAGGAAGCGCCAGGGAGGCGCCGCGTGTGCCCGGTGTGCCCGCTCACGGAGCACCAGGCAGGTCTGCAGACCGGCCACTGGCCTCCCCCAGGGCCGGAGGGTCGGCGGGCAGCGCGGGCAGGGGCCTCCGCACTGGCCGTTTGGGGGCTGCGGCTCGTCTCGCTGCTCGGCCGCTCCCGGCCCGCCTGACCCCGCGCCCGCTGGCGGCCGCCCGGGGGCACCCCCGTGCGCGCTCAGAGGCGGGCGCCCCGTTCCCTGCAGCGAGAGGACGCGCGGAAGCTCGAGCCGGGCCGGCGTGCCCACCGGGAAGGAGCGGCTGGGACACCCCTCCGTGCACAGAACCGGGCGACCGGGAGGGCGGGGCCCGCGGCTGCCCAGGCCCGAGCCCTGTGTGACTGCCCCGCGGCGGCCCTGACCGCCCCACCGGGTCATCGGGCTGCGGGGGGCTGGGCCCAGTGGGGGTTCCCGCCCAGTGCCGGAGCGCCCCACAAGCACCCCGCCAGAGCCTGCCTGCGCCCGCACGCCCTTCATTGCAATGGAGATGAGCACCGAGGGGCCAGGCCGGCGCTGCCCCTGGACAGGCAGGGCCAAGCGCTCCTCTTCTGCGGGCCCGTTCTTGCCCCCTTGCTCCCCTCTTCCAAACCACAGCCCAGAGTCCACACTCACAGATGGAGACTTCCCAGAGGAACCTGTTCTCTTTGCCTGGGGCCCGAGCTGCCTTTCCAACCGAAATAGGCAGGTGGGGGAAGGCGCCCTGCTCTCGGCGGAGACACCCCAATCTCGCGAGCTCCCCGACTCGGCGACACAGAGAGGAAGGCGGTCGTGGGTGTGGCGCCTCCCGCAAGAACCCGCTGTGGGGTCAGCGGCCGCCGGGCAGAGGGACTCACCTCGCTGGCTGGGGGCCGGAGAGGAGAGAACCCCTATATTTCCTTGTTCCCAAGGGCAGAGGCCAGATGGAGGCTGCTTCTCCTGCCTCCGCCTGTTTTCTTCTTTGACCTCCTCCTGACTTACCTGCCAGGTAAAGGCGGCATCACGGCCCCGCCCCGCCCCGGGGCCTGCGGCCAATCCCGTCCTGGGCTAGTCCAGCTGTGGCCCGATGGGCGGGTGGGCAGGCAGCTGCGCCCACACAGCCAGCCTCCTCCTGCCCTGCCCGGCTGGAGCCAATAACCAGCCCTGATGACGGCTGGGGGCGGGCGAGGGACCGGTTTGGGCTGAGGCCGGAAGGAGAGTGGGGAGTCGGCAGGGAGGGGGAGGCAGAGGTATTCTAGAATCTCCTCCAGAGAAGCCCAGCCCGGAACGCGCTGCCCCCCAGTGCCTCTGCTCCGCCCGGAGCAAGGTCGCGAGTCCCGGCTAAATGCTCCGGGGACAGCTTTGCCCGGCCTTTCTGGGGCAGCCCCGCTGGGGAGCACGGGAGGGGGGCTAAGCCCTGGCTGTGGGCCGGCCCCCAGGCGCCGCCGTGCGCCTCATTTTTTGCCTCCCCATGGGTGCTGGACGGCTGGAAGGAGGGCCGTGCGCACCCCCCGCAGCCTCTGGCCTCTCGCTGCCGGCCCTGAAGGGGGCCCTGACGCTGTGCGCCCCCAGCCCGTGGGGGCTCCCACCGGCTGGCTTTGGGCGGCTGGATTAGGACACCGCAGGGAGCCGGTGGAAGAGCCGGCTGCTTCTGAAGAACCTCGCTCCGGCTTGGGGGCTTCTGGGGGCCTCCGGGGGTGCGCCTCAGCTCGGAGGCGGGTTCCCTGGCCGTGGTTACCCCACCCCAAAGTGGCAGGAGGAAAGCTCCGAGTGGCGCCGTCACCGCTGGCATCCTTCCGCCCCGGGAGTGGGTGCCGGGCGGCAGTTGCTACACCTCCTGCCCATTCATCTTTATTCCGACCTCGAAGGCGGGCCCTGCAGTGCCCACTTGCTCGGGGAGGTGAAGAGCAGGGGTCTCATGGCCGGGAGGGGCGGCTGGCGGGGCTACCCCGTCCCGGCGGGGCCGGCAGCAAGGGCCGCGGGAGCCGCAGGCTGTTCGGCCCCGTCTCGGAGCGTGGGGCTCCCGTGTGGGGGCACGGGCCCCTCCCGCCCTTGGCTGGGCACCAGGCATGCAGCAGGGCGGGCGGGCGGGCGGGCGGGGCCCGAGGGCGTGGGCCGGCAGCACCGGCACAGCGAGCTGGGGGGATGACGGGGCCATGAGGCACCCCGAGGCCGTGCGGGTGCGTGATGTCGCAGTGTCACCAGGCGGGAGGGACAGCGCCAGAGGGACGGCCGCACCCGTGCGGGTCACCAACGCGCCGGCCGGAGGGGCGGCCCCGCGAGCAGCCTTCCGGTTTGTTCTAAGCCCGGCCGACCAGGAGGGGCCGTCTCCCCGAAGTCGGGCCGGAGCTTTCCGCCCCAGAGATCCCCTCAGACGCGCTCTGCGTCGGGGCGACTTCGAGGCCCCGCAGAAGCAGCCCTGCGCTAGGGCCGGCGCCAGAGGTGGACTCTCGTCCAGCTGCCCGCCTCGCCCAGGCCACACGCAGCCCTTCCCGAAACCTGGTGCTTCTTTTTCTAAAAAAAAAAATTATTTATTTATGCATATAAGAACTGGGGTGCAGGCCAGAGGTGCGGGGGTGAGGGCTCCCCAGAGACAGTGTAGGGAGGTCTAGAGTGGACGCCGGAAGCGGGGGCCCTGGACGGAAGCCCAGGACACGGGGAGCCCTGCGGGGTGCACCTGCCCGTGCGCCCGCCGGAGGCCTGGCTGCGTCCTCTGGGGCCCCCGTCCACCCGCACCCCGAGTCACTCAGGAGGCTCCGCTCACACCCGTCACCCGGGGCTGTCCGCTGCCTCTCTCAGAGGGAGGGGGCTGCCTGGGGCCGCCGTGCCCCGGTTGGGCCTTGGGGCGCGCCAGACAGGCGGGGGCATCCGCGCCAGCAGCCGGGGTGCGCCTGTGGGGGGCCGGGCCGGCCGGGGAGGTGCCCGTGACTCGGCCGTAAGGCGCGGGGCTGACGCGATGGGGACGCCCCAGAGGTCACGGCCCCGCCCGCGCGGCTCGGGGCTGACCTGGCGTGAGGATGGAGGCGGAAGGGCGTGACTGCGTGACCCGAGGAAGCGGGAGTCAGCGGCCGTGCCCCCTGGGGCGCCCTCTCCCCGGGCCAGCCCTCCTGCCCCCCCAGCGCGGTGACAGTCCGGGGCTGGGGTCCGAGGGTTCTGCGCGGAGCCCGACCTCCCGTGCTCCCCACGCCCCTCCTGGGCCCCCCTGGCCCGTGCGTGCCCTGTGGGCGGCTCCCCTGCCTGCCCGCGCCTCGTGCGCCCTGCGCCGCAGCGGGGCCTCAGCCACGGGCCGGGGCCGCGGGGTGGGAGAGGCCACAGAGCAGCCTGGGCGGCGCCGGTCCTCCAGACACGGTGGACTTCCGCCCGAGGGGCTGGAGCGCGCCCGGGACTGCCCCACGCTGCCTGCCCGCCCGCCCTGCTGCTTGGGGTCAACTTTCCCGGCTGGGGGGCTCTTCCCTCCCGCTCGCCTTCCACACGGAGCCGCCCTGCGCAGCCGGGGAGTGCCGCCCCGCTCCTGCCCGTGGCGCCAGGCCCTCGAGCTCATCCCCGGACGCCGAACACGCGGGCCTCCGCCAGGGGCACCTTTCTACCCGTCTCCCTGACCCCGGTTCTCAGCCGCTTTAGGGCAGTCTCCATGGGCAGCTGTGGCCGGTGTCCCGAAGGAGGCCCAGGAGCCCCCGAGACCGACACACCACTGAGGTCCGACCTGGTTCTCTGGGCAGCTTATTTTTTAGATTTATTTATTTATCTATTTATAGGAGAGCTGGGGTGTGGGCCAGAGGTGGGGGTGATGAAACCCATTGCTGAGGGGGCAGCGGGGAGACAAGAGAGGCCTGCTGTGCCCTGTGGGCAGCTCCCTGGTAGGGAACCGTGCTGCAGTGGCTGCGGACAGCTTCATAGGCTGAGACTAAACCCCTGCGCCCTCAGGGGGCCCCCAAGAAGGGGTTTCTAGTGCCCTTTGCCATTAAGGGGAAGACACGGTTCCGCTTCTCCCGGGACAGCTGCCCCGGCCCTGGGTGAGGCGCGTGCCCAGGCAGCGGCCCAGCCGCGCCACCAGCCTCCCGCCTGCCGCCCAAGGAGACGCAGACAGCGGTGCTCTCACATCCTTTATTCCTTCCCAACAGGTCGCGTCACACAGCAAGTGGCCTTTCAACCGCAGTGACAGGAGCGAGGCGCGTCCGAGACGGCAGAGCGCCACGCGTCACACAGAACGGACGGGCGTCCCGGCCAGTGGCGGCTGCGGCGCTCCGAGGGGCTACTCGCAGCGAGGGACAGCAGCTCCGCCCACCCTGCAGCAGCGCCCGCGCCCGCCCTCCGCCTCTCACCACCCCACGCATTTATCCCGCAGCTTAAGCTGAGCCACGGGACTGCCTCCTGCCGCGGGCAGCGGGACTGAGTCCCGTGGGCACCGTGAGCCTCAAGGGCTGGTCCTCGCAGGGGCCCAGGTACCGGGCACGCCCCAGCCGGGAGGGAGCCGGTCCGCGGCACCTACTGGGACCCCTGGCCCTTAGCTGATCTCGGTGTTGACCTCCAACTTAGCCCAGTCACCCAGTGAACCCCTGAGCAGAGGCCTGTGTCTTTGGAAACAGGCATGGAACGGCGGCGGCCAGCTCGAGGCTGTGCTCACCGCCCACGCGGGCGCCGTGCTGTGCGCCCAGACGGGAGGGCTGTGTGGCTGCAGCCGCCCCAGGGCCTCGGCGGCCCCCGAGCACCACTGGGCTGGGGCTGCGCCCTGCAGGAGCCCTTCTGTCCAGGCAGCACCTCCTCCTGCCTTCACCTCACAATAGCCGAGGGCCGGCCTGTCCTCTCAATCTCCATGAACCGCGGCCTAATTCAGCACCAACCATGCCACGTGGACGCAGCAATTGCTTCAGTGTAAACGATCCAGAAAACTCCAGAAACGACACCAGCTAGTTCTGGAGAGGAAAAAAATAAAACCCTTCCCTGCAAGCAGAGAAATTTTTCCTTCTGAGTGAGACGCGCTCACTTATTAAAATCCTCAGTGAGAAGACGTCTCCGCTAGCGACAGCTGCCCCACCCCACTATCATGCAGACCTGATGTGGCGCTCTCAAGGACACTCTCAAGGCCTGAGTCGAAGCTCAGCCCTGAGAGAGGCCGCGTGGCTTTGCGTCTGAACACTGCACCGCACGAGTGACAGAGCCGCCCCACTCGTGCAGGGGTGACGTCTGCGCAGCAGGGCGCCGGGAGCTCCCAGAAGCCGCCGCGACACTCAGGGACTCCCCAGAGGCAGCGGCGAGCGGCTCCCAAATTGTATGTCGATGTTCCCAACAAGATCCCTGCAGAGGGCTAATGTGTAAACTTCCATATTTTTTAAAGTGCTGCAAATAATAACAAATGGGTCCCAACACACGAAGAACCTAATTCCCAAAACCTCAGAGTCCAGGAAGGCACCTGGCTTCTAGGTCACCTGTGGCTATCCCGGCCTGCTCCCCACACGACATTTTTCAAGAAAAGACACAAGACTATTGGGTCGACCTGGGCACCCGGCCGTGCCAGACCGGGGGCCTGAACTTCCCGGGCGAGCGGTGGCCGAGCTCGCTCCTTCCGCCCACAGGGCCAAGCTGAGCAGCAGTGAGTCCCCACGGCCCACTCTCTGGGGCCGCCCCGTCGCGGGCACAAGTGAGAAGGCAGCCGCGAAGCACGCTGCGAACGCAGACAGCACCGCCGCCTTCCTGGTCTCCACGGCGAGGGCATCGGCTTCTGGGATCGCTCCACCCGCAAGTGGTGTCCAGAGCCCTTCGCTTCATCTGCAAGCCCACAGAAGAGGTGTGGCAAGGCGGAGGGGGGCGGGGAAGCCGGCCACTCCCTGCCACCGAAGGAAGCGGTCTTCCCTTGATGGCGAAATACTCTGATGGGGCAGCAACCAAAACTGACCCGGAGGTTTCATTCCGCTCAGGTGCAAACTTAACACAAAGTCTCGGTGCAAGTCCTAAGTCCATAGGTTTTCAAAGTTCAAATTTAGAATTTACCCACATGAATGATCTAATTTTAGGAGTTCACTAAGCACAGTGCCAAAAAAAAAAAAATCTTTAAATTCACGAGGCTTTCAAGCCTGAGTTAAGAATAACCCAAATTTAGGTTTCTAAAATAGTGCTCCATCTCGAATTTTCTATGCTCAGAATGTGACTTTAAAATACTTGTGCTGAATTTCAGCAGCTGATTGCATCCCTGGGACAGCCTGGCTGGCACCGGCGTCCACTGTGTCTGGGCGGCCCAGATAACAGCGGGGGCGGCGCGGGCCCGGCCAGCGAGGCGTCAGCCCGCAGGCAACACTGGGGCGCGCTCCCTCCGGTCCCGCTTCAGTCCGTTGGTGAAAGGGATCCAACACAAACAATACGCTCCATTTTAAAGTGGCTGGAAGTGGCGGAGGCTAACACGCCCACGGGCCTGGCACGCTAAAAAGGACTCAGCAAACGCCCGCCGCGTGAGCGAACCCCTCAACTCCAGCCAGCACGGGGGTCTGGGGTCCAGAGTCCCCAGGGCGCAGGCCGGCTTAGCGCGGCCAAGCCCAGCTGCTGGGCGGTGCCTGCTGGTCACGCTCGCCGCCTCCAGCTCGCCTGGGGGAGACGGGCAGACAGCCGCCTTCGAGCAGACGACGGACGGGCGCGAAGGGACTCTGGGCCCGGCTCCTGGGCAGACGGCGGCCACCGGCCGCAAGCTCGCGGGCCCCAGGTTCTGCTTTAAGGCTCGGGACACTGGCGTGCCTCCCAGGGCGGGTCGCACGGGGTCAAGAGGCGTCCCCTGGGGCCCGACGCGCTTTGCGGCCAGGTCCGGCAAGGGCCACCCCCGCTGCTGACAGGCTTTCCGCCTTGGCGGGACCGTCTCCGTCGAGGCAGAGCGCTCAGAGGACGTCTCCACCTCGCCGAGGAGACGCGGCGAGACGCATGTGCTCGGAGCCAGAGCGGGCGCGAGTCGCCGCCCCCGAGACGCAGATGACGAGACCACGACCTCGAGCCTGTCGGGAGCGTTACGTGAGACGATACAGAATGACTCATAATTTAGCATCCCTGAACTTCAAAAAATTAAGAGGTAGAAAACGTTTATCTGGAAGATCTCACACGGAAGCTAAGCGTCAGCGGCCGCGGCGAGGGCAGCCCCAGCCGGGGCTGCCGGGGCCGCGCCCACCAGGGCGGCGGGAGCGGAGTAAGGCAAGGATCTAAGAGCGGTCATCTTCAGAAGTGCGACGGATTCAGCGTCCACATCCCGATTACTTAAAAGTCCTCGACAGTGGCAGACGGGGCGAGCAGAGCGCTACGCAGAGACGCGGCGCTGTTTGCGGGGCCCCTGCAGGCGAGGCGGGGGTGGGGTGGGGTGGGGGTGGGGGCTGAGGCTCGCCCCGGAGGCCGAGCAGGCTGCTCTCAGGAGCGGAAGGCAGGGCTCCAAGCAAAACGCAGAAAAAACCAAATCCTTCCATGTAAATCTTCATGTAAAAAGCAAAAATCAAGCAGATTTCAAGGCATTCGACTCGGAACTCTCGCCTGCTTCCATTTAAACCTTACCCAGCGTGATGAAGATGATAAGTGAATCGCGTTAAAGCACGAGCCCCAAGGCCTGTTAAAGCTCCGCCGTGCTGTCGGGCAGCTCCCAGCACCTCTGCCCTGCGCACCGGGAGCCCCGCCGGCCTCGGGAGGCGAGTCCCCTTCCCAGAACAGACGCCATCCCCGAAAGCAGCGCGTCACTCCGTTACCACTAAGCGGCGTTTTAAAGTCTACCACGGGCAAAATAAAACCAGTTCTGACCATTCTGGCTCCTCGTTGGCAGAGTCGCCCCATCATTTAGAAAGCAGGAACCCGTTTTTACAAGGGCGTGGCTACCGGGGAGCCCGAGGTTTCCCTCCGGTGGCCTCGCGGGAGGCCTCCCCCCCACATCCCCGCAAACGCGCAGCTGCTTTCTTCTAGAAGGGAGCGGTGCTGGGCGCCAGCTCGTAACTCAAACTCAATCTTCAGGGCGGCGTGAGCAGAGTGCCCCCAGCAGAAGCAGGGCCCGGTGTCCGCGGCGGAGGCGGGCCTGTAAACTTGCACACTGACAGTGATCGTAACAGGGCGTTTCGGTCTCTTAGTGACTAAGTCCAAAGGGTGGTTCTAGTGTCGCGGGCTCGTTCCTCAGCGTCAGGAACAGCTCGGGGACCCAGAGCCGCCTGGGTCTGTGAGGTAGTCGGCGTCGGCGCCCGGGCGGCAGTCACACCTCCCCGAAGTTGGTGTGGCCCGTCTCCCGGGCGTGCTCCCGGGCCTCGGCCTGGCCGGTCAGGCCCTTGTGGCACGCCATGCAGCGCAGGGCGAAGCGGTGCACGTCCGTGAACTGCCGCCGCCTCTTGGCGTCCTCGGCCAGCTCCAGCGCTTGCACCAGCACGATGTCGTCCTGAGAGGGGAAGATGGTCAGCGGGGGCATGTCGGGGTCCGGGAACTCGCGCTGCAGCGGGTCGTAGTGGACGCCGTCGTAGATGAGCAGGACCCGCCTGGCGTAGCCCGCGTCCTCCCCGAAGCGGTCGATCCTCACCGTCTGGGTGTCCACCACGCAGATCTCGCACTGGTAGAACTTGGACAGGATGGAGATCTCGATGGCGCCCCCCCAGGTGTCGTCCCTCTGGATCCAGTCACAGTACTCCTGGTTCGTCTTCCCCAGGATGGCCTCGCTGTAGAAGTCGGGGTCCCCCGCGACAATCTGGGCTATGAGGCGCCGCATCTCCGGGGCGTAGGCCGGATTCAACACCCCTCCTTCCACCACGTAGTACACGCTGGTGAAGAGGCAGGAGTTGTCCGCCGGGACGGAGGCCCTGGCGAGCGCGGGCAGCGGCTCCCTGACGTGACCGGGGGCGCTGCGTTTCGTAAATGCGGGCGAAGCCTGGGGCCGGGCCGGGTCTTCTTCAACAATCAGCATGTCACCTGGTAGAAACAAGCCGAACCGGGACTCAGAGATCGCAGGCCCAGTGGGTGGGCGCCCCTCGAGCTCGCAGGCCACACGCAGGAGGCTCGAGTGTAAACGGGGTGTCGGGGAGGCACAGCCTCCGCGGGAAGTGACGCTTCCAGTCGCCCACTCTCCGAAAGGCCGAGAGCGGGACAGAGAGCGACACGCTTCAGCTCTGCCGCCGATTCAGCAAAGGGGCTGGGTCATGCACGTGCCTTTCCGTTCACGCAATGAAATGGCTTCACGGGGGAAGCTCCCGGGGGCATCCTGGAGGCGTTTTTAAGGCACAAATCTTCCAGGTGTCCACCCCAGACTAAGCCGCTAGGGGGTTCTCTCCCTCCGGAAATTTCGCCGTCTACCCTGTTTGTTTACGACATCCCCACCAGCAGCCAGCTGTGACTGAACCCCTGAAGTTTGATTTCTGAACCCCCGCAGGAGACAGGCCCCAGGGACAAAATGTTGGCTCCTCAACCCCTTTCAGGGGTACAGGGGAGAGGCCACAGGCTGGGGATACAGGCCCCCTGCAGGCCTCTGAGGGCACAGAGGGAAAAGTGGACCCCACAGGGACTGAAGGGAGGGGCCTCCTCTTGCACGGGCCGCCATGGGTCTCCCTCACCTGGGGTCTCCTCCCAGCCGGCTTCGTCCCTCCCTCCACTCCGCACCCCCTCCAAGCTGCTTGGCACCCCCGCTCGCTGCAGCCCGCCCGGGGAAGGCCCTCCACAGCCTCATCCCATGGCCGGGAGATTTCCCGACACCCCTCACCCCACCGCCAGGGGAGGGTCGTCGAGACCCCTCGCCCGATGACACCCCTCAGCCCCCAACACCCCTCAGCCCACGGCCGGGGAGAGTCCCCCAAACCCCTCACCCCCCAACACCCCTCAGCCCACGTCCGGGGAGGGTCCCCCAAGCCCCTCACCCCCCAACACCCCTCAGCCCACGGCCGGGGAGGGTCTCCCACACCCCTCACCCCCCAACACCCCTCAGCCCAAGGCCGGGGCGCTCCCCTCACCCCGCACCTGACTGCAGGGGCAGGTCGCCCAGCGTGGTGTCCCCGTCGCTGAGGTCCAGGCACTCGGGCGGGTACCCCACCAGGATGCGCTGCCCGCCCGGGGCGATGCCGGTGATGGCGGCGATCTGGCCCTGGAGCTCCCGCACGCGGGTCCGGCTGGACAGCCCCTGCAGAACGTGGGTGCCGTCCTTGGCCTTGCAGCGGAGCCGCCACATGGCGCCGCCCGCGGCGCCGGCGCGGACCCCCGTCCCGGCCGCAGGACCGGCTCCGCCGCCCGGGCAACCGGCCGCCGCGCCGCCTCCAAGATGGCCGCCCTTCGCGGGGCCAAACATCGCGAGATCGCGGCCCGGCTCTCGCGAGCTCGCGTCGGCGTCCGCGCGGCTGCGGGGCGCGATTCCCTTAAAGCCACAGCAGCCGCGGCTCGGGCCGGCGCCGCCGCGCTCCCGCATATAAGCGCTGGGGCGGGGGCGGGGCTCCGCGCGCGGTCGGAAATGACTCAGCCCGGGCCGCGGGGCCCACGTGCCGGGCGCGGAATGCGGCTCGGAACGCGGCGAGCGCCCGGCCCGCCCGTGAGTCAGCGCCGGGGGCGGCCGACTCGCCCGCGGGACCGGTCTGGCCACGTGCCTGCCCCAGCCGGCGTGGGGTCACGGGGCCGCCCTGCCCCGGCCTGGCGGCGCCCCCGAGTCCGGCCGGGGACCCCGACGCCTGGGGACGCAGGCGCCCGGGAGCGGCTGGGGAGGGCCATGGCCCCGGGCGCAGGGGCGATGCTCGCGGCCGGGACACCGCGTCCCGCCGCCCCGAGCTGGTGTGCAGGGTCCTCGCGCGGACGAGGGGCGAGGCCCGCCCCGAACGCGCCTCCTCCTGGACGCCCACTGGCCTCCGCTCGGGCCGACTCCGCGGCGTCAGAGCCGCTCTGGGCGCGCGCCCGGCCCTGGCCCGAAGCAGCACGAGCCCCCGCTGCCCCCAAGGCTGCGACGCCCTCTCCGCGGCACGGGCGCCTGGGCTGACCCGCCGCTGCCCGCTCCCTGCCTGGGGGGGCGCCAGGTGGTGCAGCTGGGGGTCGAGGCTGAGCGGGGGCGCGGCCCACTGGGGTGGGGGCGGGCGGGGGCCCCCGGGGGCGAGGCGGCCCGGGCCCCGGACTCCGCCGGCCACGCCCC
>PVIJ01016765.1:0-31635 GCA_004024925.1 Scalopus aquaticus | reverse complement strand
CCATCCTCTCAGGTGTGAGGTGGTATCTCATAGTGGTTTTGATTTGCATTTCCTTGATTATAAGTGATGTTGAGCATTTTTTCATGTATCTGTTGGCCATTTGCTTTTCTTCTTTGGAGAAGTGCCTTTTGAGCTCTTCTGCCCATTTTTTGACTGGGTTGCTGGCTTTGTTTTTGTTGAGTTGTGTGAGTTCCTTGTAGATTTTTGTTATCAGTCCTTTATCAGATGTATTGTGTGCAAAAATCTTTTCCCAGTTGGTAGGGTGTCTGTTAGTTTTGGATAGTGTCTCTTTTGCTGTACAGAAGCTTTTTATTTTGATGTAATCCCATCTGTTTATCTTGTCTTTCACTTCCTTCGCTTTGAGGGATGAGTCGTTGAAGATTTTGCTGAGATGTATGTCGTGTAGAGTTTTGCCTATATTTTCTTTATACATTTTATGGTTTCAGGTCAGAGATTAATAGTTAAAGGATGGAAAACAATCCTACAAGCAAATGGACCAAGAAAGAAGGCAGGAACAGCTATACTTATATCAGATAAAATAGACTTCAAACTTAAAAAGGTAAAAAAAAGATAGGGCTGGTCACTACATCATGATAAAGGGGACAATAAAACAGGAGGATATAACAATCATCAACATGTACTCCCCAAATGAAGGAGCGCCAAAATATATCAGACAATTATTATCATCCCTGAAAACAGACATTAAAGAAAATACATACATAGTAGGAGACTTCAACACCCCACTTTCTCTACTGGACAGATCAAGAAGACAAAAAGTAACCAAGGACATTAAGGCTTAACACTTCTTGTGCTGGCTATTTTCTGTGCCACCGCATGAATGGTATAAGTATTCAATAAAACACACACAGCTCCTGAACTACTGGATATATTTCAATGAAATTTTAAATGCATAGAGATTAAAGCTTCTAGACTGAGTACGATCAAAGAAATGGCTCCTAATAGTTCCAAATAAATCCACCGTGGCATGAAAAACTGGAGACTAGATGAACACGTGAATACGTGAGCGGAGCAAAAAGTGTTAACATCACACAACCATCAGAGGCCAATTAGTAGGCAGGTGCAGGGCCACCCAACCGTATCGGAACTCCTGCAGGACTGTGTGGTAGCTTGCCCTTCTCAAAGTCAGTAACTGGACCAAGAGGAATAGACTAAGCCTTAAGAGAAACGAAAGCCTTTTACAGTGAAGTTTGTTAAGCACTGCAACAGTTCATTAAGGTAGTATCACAGGTACTTCCTAGGCAGGTTTTTAAAATGTACAAGGGACACAGGCCATTTGATTGAACTTGCGAATGGACCATCTGTTCTGAGAAACAGGAAAAGAAGTGCTCCATGGAGTCCATGATGAAAGTGAAAGAAGGAAAGCCCTTCTCCAAAGCCCAATGGGAAAGCAAGCAGTGATTTTCATGGAAGGAAAGAAGAGAAAATATCTAATATCCAATAATTTGGGACATTCTCAGAAATTTCCATGAGCCTCTGAGAGAGCTGATCACTCAGAAGTTGCTTTTGTGTTTCTTAATTTGGCCATATGGGTGAACCTGGCCTCTTGAAAATAAACTTTATCAAAAATGACGTGAATACTAAGCATTCCATAGCAATTAACTGCTCATAGCCCTTCAATCATCTTACCACTATCTTTTGAATCAAGCAGAGTAGAAAATACTCTTCCCAGTGTACAGTAGTGCAGAGTTGTCAAAGTTCTTACAGCAGGGGTGACAGAGCCACTTGAATCTAGGTTTTCTTTCTTCACTTTCTACTGCCTCTCAAAAAAAAATCTGTGGGCTTTTCACCACAATCTAGCTAGATAACCCAGCCCTAGAGAAGCAGATGTTCTGGGTGTGGTGCACTGAGGGCTACTGATGTCACCACAGACCCCAGGACATGCTGCCATCAGACTTGTCACTATGTCCCTTACCAAGTCCGTATCTCTCATCTGTCTCTTCAGACTCTGTCCTCTTTCTGGTCCTGTCTGTGACATCTTTCCTGATAATCCAGGACAAAAGAGCCTGTCTGTTCTTGGGTCTTTATAGCAGGTATTATCTGCACGACATAATTTGTCTCCTATTAACCATCTTGTATTTATATTAAAAAAAGATGGATTTTTCACTTCAACTTTATTCTTAGAATGTTAATTTATCTCAGGAAAAGTTAACTCATTTTGTTAATGTAGAAAAGCAAGAATGAATGAGGTTCTCTGCTCTCAGTTTTGCATTAAGTACTAATAAGCTCCTAATCCTGCTTCTTCCCTGCAGGAACTGGGAACGGTGGTTGCTGTCCCCTATGCTGTCTTCTTAAAGACTTTGATAAAAGGAGGCATTCCTTGTACTGCAGAGTTTATAGTTTTAAACCCCTCTAGTTTGACTGATCTTTGACACTTCATGTACCAGAACCTCCAAGGAAAATACTAATGCTCTCTTTTTTTTCCCTAAGTTAGCATTTCCTATGTTCTCGCTTGTCTCTGGCCAAGACGGTGGTTCTTAAAGGATGTTGGGATTGTACTTCTTGTCAGTATTCATCTCTGGAAAATTATATCAGGAAATCCCTACCAGACATTAAGGTGCAAGATACCATGCCAGGGCCTCTCTGGTGGCACAACAAGTTAAACAGCGCTGTGGAGCTGTCCGCAGCTGCTGCGCGAGTTCAGTGCCCAGCTGGGGAGATTCCCACATGGCGCAGCAGACCTCTCCTGCCTCGCTTGCTGCTCCCCTCAGCAGTGTATTTCAATAGATCTGCCTGTTCTGCTCCCCACTCTGTCTCTGGTGAGCCCTCTCACCGTCCCACACCTCTGGCCTAAGTCTAAAAATAAAAAAGATACCATGCCATACATAGTGCTATAGACTCAGTGGTCTGTGTGGATAAAAGCCCTTCCAGGTGTGACTTACCTGGGAGGAAAGATTCCAGACATGCCAGGCAGCTGCCACCTCTGTGCACTGCATTTCAAAAGCCTGAAGAGAGGCAGGCCTGGCCTTTCCTGGTCTCTGACAGGCTCCAGGTGCCTTCTGGTAGCCTCGGCCTGCACTTGGGCTCAGGGTGCTGACCCCCTCTCCTATAGCCTGGTCACTGTCTTTGATGCTGGCTGCCACTGTCTAAACTTCCTGCCCTGGTGTCAGAGCTGGAGCGGGTCACTTTATTTGTGTGAGCATCCGGGAGCGCTGTTCTCTAGTAAAGATATGCCCTCTGAGCTCTTTACCTAATGACTTGCTTTTTCCTTGTTTAGGGCCCCTTTTTTTCTTATAAAGTCTATTTAAAAAAATTTTTTTTTTACATAAAAGAATTGGGGTATAGGTCAGAGGTGTGTGTGGGGGAGGTGAGACTACTCACCAGAGACAGAGTGGGGAGCAGAAGAGGCAGATCGACTGAAATACACTGCTGAGGGGAGCAGCAGGTGAGACAGGCCCCCCAGCTATTATCTCACTGTGGTCCTGTATTGTCCAGCTTTCAAGGGTCCTTTCACACTCGAGTAATTTTATGGCATCTCAGATTTTCTGACTTCTCCAAAACAGGACAGCTCCAGGGCAGCTGTGCATAATGCGATGAGAACTGAGTGTCCACTGACCCCGCTGCCCTAGAAAGTATAGGACACTGGTGGTTAGTCAACGCAAATCCGCCTGGCTCTAGGGCTCCGTTCTCAGTAGCCCAGCTCATGTCTCCATCCTTGGGGCTTTTGGCACTTGTCTCTCCCACCTGCTCCCACATCCTCGAGCCCTGGGCTGCCAGTCTGCTGGCCGCACACAGAGTCTGCTGGCATGGCAAAGTAGAGCCCAGGGGCCAGACGCAGGAAGGGCAGACTCCCACCCGCACCTCCAGGCGCAGGCAGCTCCAGCTCTCTCCCAGTCTCCCAAGTATTTGCTGGGCTCCCATCCAAACCCCAGCAGACAATGACTCTTCAAGCCCCAGCCCCAACCTCAGAGCCCAGCAGAATAAACTGGAGGCGCGGGGTCCTTCCCCCCTACAGCTAGGGGCTGTGTTTTGCAACAACCACGATTATTCTGGTAGGAGTTGAAGTGACTCCTACCCCTTGGGAAATTCTGAATTTGCTCCTCTAGGGAAGAGTACTTATGAGACAGCCTGGTGAGGGAGGTAAGTGGAGGTTCGTGGCATGGGAGAAGCTATCAGGCAAGCCAGTGAGAGCGTCATTGCTGCGGGAGAAGTCAATAGGGAAAACTGAGTTTTCTCAAAAGTAGCCCCACTCCCCCTGGAGGAAAGTCCAGGGGAGACAATTAGACAATGAGCTCCTTTTCTTGATACCATGAGCAGAAGCTCCCACAAGCCCCATCCTGGGCATGCCTGCTTCTTTCTCCAAAGAACAGAAAGGACATTCCGTAGCAGCCCAGGAATGTGTTAACAACTCTCCCCTGAGGCCCGGGCTCCAGAAAGATGTGGTTGTTGACAGCTCTGCTTTACGTCTGGCCCTGGTCTGGGTCAAGCATGTTACACAGCATGGATGTCCTGCTCTGCTGTACTCACCTCCTTGCCCTATGTCATCGAAGATGTTGCCATCGTTATAAACAGGCTTCTGCTGTCTACTCCACTTCCGACAGGGCTGACTCTGGACTGACTGGTGCTGGTGTTGTGTTGCTTTATCTCAGCCACACAACCTCAAGCTCAGAAATGGCCCTAAATATTTTGGATTATAAAATCCTATTAGCAACAAAATAGTCACCACCCCCATATGTATGAATTAGCTCATCTCTCAAGACACACTACATAGTTATGGCACGATTCATCATCCACACTAATGAATGCGAATCTATATCTTATTTTTCTAAAATTTTATTTATTTTTGCATACAACTGGGGTGTAAGCCAGCGGTGCAGGGGGTGAGAGGATTCACCAGAGACAGAGTGGGGATCAGAACAGGCCGATTTCCTGAAATGCACTGCTGAGGGGAGCAGCGGGCGAGATAGGAGAGGTCTGCTGCGCCATGTGGGTCAGCTCCCTTGCTGGGGATAAGCACTGAGACTTAACCCCAAAGGGAGTTCCCTGAATTCATATTTCAAATGATGCTTTTGAGACTTGAAATTTTTACTGACTTCTCTGCCTCTTGTTTGCACTCAGACACCTCACCCACATACTTGATATGTGGAGGCCTGGCAAGAGGACCTAACGAGAGAGTACTCATGTAGATATGAAACTTAATACAGAATCATTTTAAAAGATAACTAATCCAATATGCACCCGTATGTTTATTGCAGCACTGCTTACAATAGCAAAGGTATGGAAACAACCCAGATGTCCAAAAATAGATGATTGGATCAAGAAGATGTAGTACATGTATACAATGGAATACTACTCAGCATTCAAAAAAGATAAACACATGCATTTCGCAGTGATATGGATGGAACTAGAAGGGATCATGCTCAGCAAAATAAGCCAGAAAGAAAGAAAACTATGGAATGGTCTCACTTATAACAGGAATATAGGGGAGCCAAATAAGAGAGAGACACTCAGTGAGGGAGGGGGAGGATAAGGGCAAAAAATGGAGTAGAAAAGGACGCAAAGGACCACGGAGATGGGTCACGGGTGAATTGGTGGTGGGTTGCCCAAGGGGAATACAAAATGTGAAAGACATAAATAACAATAAAATAAATACATAAACTTGACTTCTCTAGAGGAAAAACAAAAAAGATAACTACTCCAAAGGGAGTCTTTGATACTGTCCTGCTGCCACTGTGGATCATGCAGTTCATCTTCTCTAGGAGACCTCTGATCTCCAGAGGAGCACAGTTCAATTCAGAGAGTTCACCACGCTCAGTGACCCATCCCAGGTGAGCGCCAACCAGAGACAAGAGGCCGAGTCTATCGCCTTGAGACTCAGGTCTTTCTCTTCGCATCGCCCTGCACCCCATCTTCCCTCTGCTTCTTGGCGAAATGGAGGCGCCTGTCTTAGGAAGGGAGCTGGCAGACTGGCGCCAGCTTGCCTTTCTCTCCTCTCTGGAATCTCTGCCTCCGGTGCTTGCAGCCTCTGATTTAGGACAGGTTAACTGAGGACCATACATTTAATTTGGAGCTGTGTACACTTGGGCTTGAAGTAGTCTTAGTTTTGAAATGCGAAAGGAATTGGATTGGCGATCCCTGGGAAGCCTGATGGCACCCCCCCAGCTGCCGCAAGGGCCCAGGGCGCCACAGTGGACAGTCGTGGGATGTGGGGACAGCAGCCGCGTGCGCGGGCAGCCGCGAAGCATCTGGACTTGCGCTGCCGCTCACGGACCGAGCACGTCTAGACAAACTGCTTACTCTCGGTGAGTGCCAATTTGGTCAACCAAATGAAGACAATGATAGTCATAAGACTATTGAAAGATTAAGTGAAATAATCTATGTAAAGCTTCAGTACTGTGCCTGGAATGTACTGAACACCTGAGCAGTACTAGCTTATGAAGTAATTAACAAGGCGCCCTAAATTGTTAAAGCACATGGACTCTCAATTGGCTATTTCCCTTTTACCGTGATCTTATCTCACTGACTAGGACGGTAGGATGAGAGGAAGAGAAGGAAGGAGGAAGAGAGGGAGGAAAAAGAGGAAATATGGGAGGGAAAGGGGAAGGAAATGCTCAGCCTTCCTGTGATCTTTTTTTAAAAACTCTGTAGTACTTCTATCAGCCGGATGGCCACCTAGTCTTAGAATGACCATCCCCCTGAAATGCAAATCTAATTTCTTTTTGCCTTTCGTTTGGCATATTTCAGACGTAGTGGAATTTCTTGCAGGCCTTTGACTAGGGGTGGGCTCTGGGCCCGCGGAATCAATGGACTGCTGTTAAATACCGACACTGGCTCCTTGGCAAATTGACTCCAAGAGGTCACTTCCCCTTTGTGAAAACATGGGGAAAGAGTTAAATCTATCTTGCAAGACCAAGAAGAAAACCAAGTGAAAAGAATCGCCGAATGTACAGCAACTGTGTGTCTCATGGTGACAGCAAACCATCCCTCTGAGACCTGCCGGCCCTCTGCTGTGTGAGGGGCAAAGCCAGCAAGGGGTTTGTTTGTGCCGGAGCTGCCGGATCAAGAGCATTGAGGACAGAGGAAGGCACATTGTTTTCTGCTTTATGTGAACTGTAGTCTTCCTCTAGAAAGGACCCAATCTTTTGGGGTCCTTTTCTCTAGACTATGAGATATATTTATATCCCCTGTTTTTGCAAATGAAGATCAAAGCTAACTGAAGACTTGCATATGTGAAAAGTGGCTTGTCATGAAGGAAAAATGGTGTTTTCTTTTCAGTGTGCTCAGATTGTTTTTTGAATGCTGTTTATAACCACCAATTAGGACTTTAAAAGCCACATGCAGACTCTGCCAGGGCTTATGTAGTCAGCATCTATGGCTCCGGCTGCTCCCTTCTCAAGATAGCCCTTCCCAGGCAATGGTAGTCCCTCTATTTGGGGCCAGAGCCGGTTGTCTGCAAGCAATACCTGGACCTACGTAGTGACAACTACTACCCTTCTCTTCTATTTCCCAGCCCCCCCCCCCCCCCAGAAGCTGCCTCAAATTTTTAGTAGCTCTAGGCTGCAAGCTAGTAGATTTGCCAGGAAAACAAGGAGCCCCTTGTGTGGGCCGTGGTAAGCAGATTCAGGGCGCTTGTCTGAATTCTATGGGAAGGTGAGTCACAACATCTGCGTCCATGTAGATCTGCACTGCCTCCCAGCGCCGCCCTCTGCCCTTTGCTTCTTGACATAAATGCTCAAAGCTTTTGGAAGGATGCGTCCCAGCTTCCCAGAGAAGCCCAAAAACATATGTTTTAGCCCTCTAGCCCCAGAATAAAGGGGATTCCACCAAATGAGAATTATAGTGCCCTTTCACTTTGTGTCCTGCCTGACACGCATCAGCTCAAATTATCACGGCAGTGCAGGTTAAAATCTAGTCTATGAATATCTGGTGTCTAAAATCAGAACAGTGGTTACCTTGTGGAGGAGGGTGGAGATCATGACTAGGAGAGGGTTTGGGGGGCTTCCACAGTGCTGTTATGTTCTATTTGTTGACCTGGGTAATGGTTACTTGCCTGTGTTCATTTTATGATAATTCACATTCTATGCTTATGAGTTGTGTACTTTTCTCTGTACATATGCTGCAATAAAAAGTTCACTTTAAAAATCTAGTCTAGGGCCTCCCTGGTGGTGCAGCGGTTAAGCGCTGAGCTGTGGAGCTGTCAGCCGTGGCGGGGAGCTGACCCACATGGTGCAACAGACCTCTCCTGCCTCGCCCGCTGCTCCCCTCAGAGTGTGTTTCCGTCGATCTACCTGTGCTGCTCCCCACTCTGTCTCTGGTGAACCCTCTCGCCTCCCCACGCCTCTGGCCAGTACCCCAGCTTGTATGCATAAATAAATAAATCTTAAAAAAAATCTAGTCTATGTAGCAGTCTTAAGAGAGGTTACATGATGCTCTTTATTAATCTGATCTTGCAGATGAGGAAACTAATGTTCATTCAGAGATAAACAGCAGGTCACTGTCTGTGGGTTCTCACCCACACGCGTAATTGCAAGACCCCTCAGTTTCAGGGAACAACAACAATGGGGTTTATTTAACAAACTCTAAGGTCACAAGTGGCCTGCTCTCTCACCCCAGATAGAGTCCACAGTGTCCAGAAGTCCCAAACAAAAGGTCGTTTGCTTAAGATGGTGCTATCCAGTCAACGAGGGCCTGGAGCTTGTGGCCCACGGGCAAGCAGGGTCCAGGATCTGATTCACCGCAGCTAGAGGCGCTTATGGGACAGGCTGCTGAGATGACACCACAACCGCCACAGCAACAGTGTGAAGGTCAAATGGATAGCACAGGACAGCCACAGAGGCAGCAGCATTGGGAGGTGGTGCCAGACAATCAGATATGCCTGTTAACAGCTCTCAAAAGTGACCCGGTCACAGTGCTGATCACCCACCAACAGTGCTGGGCAGCACTGGCCAGCAGTGCTGGTCACCCAGTCACCATAGGTGGTGGCTAAACACCAGTGTCTCAGCTCTTTGTGACTTGTTGGCCAACACCAATACCAAAGAGCTCTTTGAGAGACTGGGCCCGGGGCCCTTGGTGCTCCTTTCAGGCGGTGCCAGTGGCAGGAGCAGAGGCAGGTACAGCCGCCCAGTCATTGCGAAGCTCTTCAGCAACTGGACTGAGAAGAAAAGCTCTTTGGCAGTCAGCGGCTGGATGCTGCTTCTTTCTTCTTCCTTCTTATTTGGAGGCCAAGCACAAAATTGGAATCTGGGAGTGTGGGTATCCCAAGCTTGCCTGCCCTGCCTTATGTCCTCTTTCAGCGTTCCCCTCTCTAGTTAATACCTGCCTGATGGAGCCATTTTCAATTCTAAGTGACCGATTGGATAATTTCAGGACCAACCGAATAATTAACCAACAAGCTGACGAACACAGTTGGCTCATTTAGCTTGCATCTCAATGATCCAGGCGTTAAATATAAAAAGGCCAGAGCCAGCTGCCATCTAGCCTCACAGATGCCAGGACTCCTGCAGCCTTCTGCTGTAGGGTGGCCTGGGTGCTGGGCAGAGGCAGTGCTCTGGGCAGCCAGTCGGAAACTCCCGCTCGGACCTCCCGCTCGGAGCTCCCGCTCAAAACCTGACTGATGCCCAGGGGATTGGCTGCCCCCAGGCCGCAATTTCTGGTGGGGAGTGGGCAGGGGGCGGGGTGGGCAGAGACTGTCAGGTTTTTCCAAGTCTCTGGCTGCTTAGGTTGTGGCGGGAAAATGATGCCAGTCTTGCTCTTCAGTCCACACTGCAGGGCCTCAGAGAGCCCTTCATCAGAGGCAGCATGAGGGACCATGCGGCCTCCTGCAAGGAGAAGCGGTGGGCTATGGATGGCCTATCAACAGCTGGGTTAGACGCTCCCTTAGGGCAAGCACGTCTCTCTCTCTCTGTGTTCCTTAATGCCCAACACCAGGTTGTGTATACAATAATGGCTCAAAACATGATTTGGCAATAAAAATTCTCATCTGGACTGAGAAGAAAATCTCTTAGAGCCTAAGACGCTACATTCCCTGATCCATTGGTTTATTTAAGAAGACTCAGGTAAAATTCACTGTCATCTGCATCTGGGACTACAGCTGCCAATTGTCTGATGTCACAGGCCCCCAACCAATTTAAACCAGAGAGACAAGCAAGACAACTTCTCCCAGGGCCTCCCTGGTGGCGCAGCGGTTAAGAGCAGCGCTGTGGAGCTGTCGGCAGCGGCAATGCGAGTTCGATGCCCAGCCAGGGAGATTCCCACATGGCGTGTCAGACCTCTCCTGCCTCGTCCACTGCTCCCCTCAGCAGTGTATTTCCATCGATCTGCCTGTTCTGCTCCCTGCTCTGTCTCTGGTGAACCCTCTCACTGCCCCACACCTCTGGCCTGTACCCCAGCTCGTATGCATAAATAAGAAAATCTTTAAAAAAAAAAAAGACAGCTTCTCCCCGTGGTGGCTGCCAGCAGGGAAGAGCATGATGACCACTCGTGGGTGATCAGGAGCAAGTGAGGAACCTTTAAAGTCTTATCTGGGCCGCCATCAAGGACCATCCTTCATGAGGAAAGTTGTCACTTAGTTGGGGTTCCTGGGACCTGGGAGGGAGGGGTTCCAGCTTGATTGACCTCTGAGTGGTAACTGCAAGCTTAGAAAGGACAGGCTGAAGAAGCATGAAACTTCAGCACTTCCATCCCTTCTTCACAGGCTCTCACTACCTCAGTTGAACAAGTCCTTTAACCCTCCTCCTTCCCACTCTTCTCTGTCCAAACAAGCCCAGTATTCCTTAGAACTTTCTTTCTTTTCCACTTTGCACTCCAGTTCACCTCACATACCTCACTTACTTATCACCAGGTTCCTCATCTGTGAGGCGGTAGGGAGCTGAAGGACTAGTCATGAGACCTGACTTAGACCTGCCCAGGTAGGAGAATATCTCTGTTGCAAATACTCTCTTGCATTTTCCCTGCCTTTGCCGCCAGTGAAACCTAAAATGTGAGTGAGGATGGATCAAGAAAGAACTTTTGGGAAAGTAGTTCAAGTGCCAGGTCATGAAAGTAACAGTGATTGGTTCCCCACAGGGCTGGGGAGGCTGTTCTGAGCAGGATGCTTGACCAAAAAACTATAGTAACAGCAACTGAGTCTGTTTTCTACATGCCTGAAGTGATGCTGGTATCCTTTTTTCTTTCTTCCAGAAACTATGCTTGATCTTGATAGGAATTAGAAGTGAATTTAAAAGGTAAATATTAAAATTTCCACCTTTTCTTCATAGAGATGATTGAAGTAATTCACCCCATTGCCACGCTGGGAACTGGAACTCTGGAGTAACACACATCTCCGCATCCTTTTCCCTCTCCCACCCACTCTCCCATTCCGTAAGACTTAAACTTTGGCCTGACATGGTATACTCTGCAAGTTGTGACAACATGATTGGGCCTGATAGAGAAATTGATTTGTGCCTACATCTGGTGTACTTCCTTGTCAAAACTTTGAATGCAAAGAGACACAATTCCTGCTTTGTGATTAATAAAGTCTCCCCTCTATCACTTGTTATCTTACTGAATTAGACTATCCTTTGATATTTGATCTGAATTATTGCCATGTTTATTTCTCCCAAACACATATACCCTTTAAGTGGAGGGCATTGAGGACAAGTGTTGGAACCAGATCAATTGACAAAGAATTATATGGTCAGGTTGCATTAACTTCATCTCAATACTCGCCTCAAAAAAGATGTTTCATTTCTAACAGTAGGATAGATTAGATACCCTAAAAGATTCTCTCCATAGAAAGAAAAAATTTATTACCAAGCTAGCCCTAAGAAAATAAATCTACAGAACTCAAAATAATGTGAAAAAAGAACACAGTTTTGTAAGCAAGGACTAAAGCAAGGGCTCACTTGAGAGCACCTTTAGAACCCTGGGAACCTTGAGATTTTCCTTTGATTAATTCAGAGTACATGGATACAGGAGACAAAGATTATCCATTAACCCCCATAAATCTCTCAAAGTGTATACCCTACAACACTCTGTGCAAGAAGAGCAAGTAAACCTCCACATAGAAGGAGACAGCAAGGAAACTGACCTGGGTCATTCTGGATGGCAAGAATAACAACAAATATCCCCTTAGAATGCTCTGTCACAGCAAGTGTTTATCTGAGCTTGCGGTCCAAATTCATGTGTTGTGTCATCTGGAAAATGCAAGCAGAAAATTCAAAGTGATCCCAGGTTGGTACATGCAGGTTCCTGGCTCTGTCAAATGTAAATCTTCCCTATAGGTGTTGAACTTCATCCCAACCCTCAAAGCTAACACACATTGGTGAAAATCTGCAGAAATAGATCCATAAAGCCTTCAGATAGGGAATACAAAATAACTAAATTTAATAAGTTTGAAAAAACAAAAGGGAAGCTCAAAAGAGATAGGGAATAAGAGACTATAGATAATAGTTAGACTTAAAGAAGAACCAAGAAAAATTACCAGATATAAAAAATAATGTGTTGAATCTTAAAATTCTGTGGCTAGATTAAATAGTAGGTTTGACATGACTATGGACAAAATTAGTAAGCTGGATGTTAGAGCTGAAAGATTATCTAGAATGCGAACCAGAAAGACAAAGACATGCAAAGTATGAAACATTAAGAAGCATAAAAAAAGAGAGAGAAAATTCAATTATGACCAATTGTTCTTCTAGTATAAAATGAAAGAATGGGGAAAGTGTAATATTCAAAGAAACAATGTTGAAAACCTGAATCTAAGGCTTCTGGAAGCCCAAGGGATTCCAAAAAGATGAATTAAAAGACACTCACACCTAGGAATATCATAGGAATCTAAACCCTGAAGAAAAAATAGAAGATTATGAAAACTGCCAAGTAGAAAGATCACCTACAAGGAATGGTGATTAGTCTTATGGGTGACTTCTCAACAGCAAAAATTGGGGCAGAAAACAGGGATATAGCAGGAATTTCAAGGTGCTAAAAAAAAAAAAAAGAGAGAGTAGACCTAGAATTTTGTACCCACAATTAGCTTTCAATAATGAAGGCAAAACAAAAATAATTTCCACTAAAAATTGAGAGCATTTACAATCAACAGATTTCCACCAAAGGAAATTCTGAGGGACTTATTTCAAGCTGAAGGTAAGTGGTCTTAGATTGGCCATCTGACATACAAGAAGAAATGGTAAATACAGAGCTTACTGAATAGGCAAATCCCAAGGAATATTAACTATTTAAAATAGTAACTATAATGTCAAATGTGTGTGGTGAGGCAAAGCTAGAACTAAAATAATGGATAATAAAAATATCTAGGTTGGGCAGGAGTGATTAGGATTACAGTATTTTTAAGATCTTTGTATTGTTCAGAAGGAAGATTCAGAAGATGATTAATTGTAGATTACATTAAGGTAAGAATGAATAAAAAAATATCAAGGATAGTCATCAAAAATAGATCTAGAGCGAGTAACATCAAACCAAGTAAAGGGGAATAAAAGTCAAGAAAGGCATATTTAAAGAAGTGGATATAGAAAATTGAGACAAGAACACTTACTAAGGTGATAACAATAAAATAAAATATGTCAATAGTCACAATAATTTTTTTTAAAGATTACACTGGTCAACAGTGAGATCATTACTGACTTAAAAAGGCCCTAATATGCAGTATCTTGGTGTGCTGAACATGAATATAATCCTGAAAATTATATTTCATATAATTCATTTTATATGTTTCACCGTGAAATTTTATCCAGTAGGACTGCAGCAACAGCCTAAATAAGCCTAGAATGATGTAATATTGCATCACATTGCATAATACCATCATGCACACATCATCCAGAGTTGATTGCATCATTTTCTGATGCAATGTAATACTATTGCCAGGCGGCTGTTGAAGTAAGCTGACGTAAGCAGTGCACTATAGAAAGCCCTGTTGGAAAGGTTGAGCCTTGAAAATAGTTCAGACTTTGTGCGAGACAGTTGAAGCTACTCTTCCATAGAACTGTTACTATTTCATCCATTTAGGCACAATACAGAACAGTAATGCCTCGAAAGGGCGTTCATAGCGTGGATAATTTCTGCTCTATTTGTGGGGAAGTGACATTTGCCAACCAGAAGAAAAGTATCACTTCTCAAGTGAAGAAGGCTTATCATCTTTCTTTCGGATGCAATGTTGGTGACCAAGACAAGCCTTGGGCCCCACATATATGCTGTGCTCCATGGACAACACAGCTTTCACAGTGGTTAAATGGCAAAAGACCATCAATGCCATTTGCAGTCCTCATGGTGTGGAGAGAGCCAAGCAACCACATAAAAGACTGTTACTTCTGCTTGGTTCCTCCTCTTTCTGGCGGAATAACAAAGCCAAAGAAGTTGAGAATAGTCTACCCAAACATTCCGTCTGCAATTGAGATGACCGGTTCAACAACTTGCTGCAGAGTGATGCGAAACAAGCATGGAAAGCTTTCGCCTAGTGTCTACAAACTTTCTTGGGACTGCTAGGGCAGAAAACTACAAGGAACTAGTAGAAGACATGCTGATGCAGCATCAGAAACTTGGCTGCAATATGTCTCTAAAGATCTGCTTCCTTCATTCCCATCTGGATTTCTTTCCTGAAAACTGTGGTGTGGTTAGTGATGAACATGGCGAACGTTTTCATCAAGATATCGCATCAATGGAACAAAGATACCAGGGAAGATGGCCCACTACAATGCTGGCTGACTACTGCTGGACACACCCCAGAGATGCTCTTGAACGGCTGTATAAGAGACAAATGAAGAAATCTAAGAAGTAGTCTATGACTTGCTTTTTACAGGTATTAACCATAGGCCTATTACTATTGGCATGCATTTCGTGATGTAGACATCCATTTATTGCAGATTATAAAAAAAAAAAAACCTAGAGCCAAAATTAGAACTTGACTGTCACATTCTTCTTGTTGAGCACATACAAATTGATAGGAAATGACTAATTTTATTGCAGTAACATGACTTTTGTAAAAATTTGTAGACCAGTGTTATTTATGCATACAAGAACTGGGGCATAGACCAAAGGTGAGTGTATTCACCAGAGACAGTGGGGAGCAGAACAGGCAGATGTACTGACATACACTGCTGAGGGGAGTAGGGGACAAGACAGGAGAGGTCTGCTGCGCCATGTGGGTCAGCTCCCTAGTCTGGGATTGAACTCATGCTGCAGTGGCTGGCAATAGCTTGGTAGCGCTGTGTCTTTAACCCCTGCACCACCAGGGAGGCCCCATCACAGTAAATTATATTTAAACAATAAATTATATTGTAAAAGGCAAAGGTAGATGGACTTTTAAAAATTATAGATATATGCTATTAAAAGTCAAGTTAGCAGAAAGCTTAAGTAATTCTAAATTTGTATTCCTTAATAACATAGCCTCAAAAACATAGAACAAAATGATAGGATGATAAGATCCACTGTCATAGTGGGAGATTTTAACACATCCCTCTTAGGAAGTGTTAGTATTTATGGAATTAGCCACGTGGCAGTACACACAGCAAGTCTCAACAACTTTACAGGGTTGCTTTCAAAAGATTGTATTCTCAGAATATAATCCAATTAAAATAGGCCAGTTTATGCTGTGGTACCACATAAGAACTTGAGTAGCTTGACACCATGACATTTATTTTTTTGCCCCGAGTGCGAACGCCCTACAGGGCAACTGCCACCATGTGTAGCTTGGTGTCCAGACTGATCTGGTAGCACCTGCACTTCAACATGTGTGTCCTCAATCCCCAGGGAAAGGGAACGAGCCTGGAGAATTGCAGGCTGCTTTCTTAAATACTTCCACTCACATTTCATTGACCAGAGCAAGTTAAGTGATGCCTAACACCAAGGGTTCATAAAGTGTAAAGTTCAATAAGGGAGGAGAACTGGATGTATTAATGAACACCACTGGAATCAGGAAGAAACCTTCACACTGGAAATTATACTGTGACAGAGAAAATGCTTACATTCAACAATATTGTGTATTGAAACTTACGGATGCAACTAATATAAAACTTAGAAATATCCAATGCTAATACCTAATTCACATTTACTATGTGGCAGGCATTGTTTATTGTGCTCTACGTATTTTACTCACTGAATTCTCATGACAACCCTTGAGGTAAATATAAATAAGGAAGCCCTGAGAAGCAAACGAAATCACGCAGTTGGCAAGTAGTAGAGCCAGAAATCGAGCTTAGTTGGACTGGTGTTAGAGTCCATACATTATGACTGCAAATTCTTACATTAAAAACAATTAAACATTCAAAATTAATGGGCTAGGCATCTTTTTAAAGAAGTTTGGTGAGGGGAAACAAAGTGGCCCAAAAAAGTATAAGGAAAGACAAAATAGAGTAGAAATTAAGTTGGAAGAATAGATAAGAGACAAACCAACAAAGTGAAAAGTTTTCACTAGAAATATAGACAAACCTATAGCAAGATTAATCAAGACAAAATGAAAGAAACAATGTTAGGAGTTAAAATAGTGTGCAAAGAAACAATAGTGAAGGCTAAAAGGGGAGTCTAATAGGAGATACTATGAAAACAAAATAGTTGAGAAAATATTATAAACAACTTGATGCCAATAAATTTGACACTTTAGACGTGGACAAATTCCAAGAAAAATCAATTTTCCAAAACTGGCTGAAGATATAGGAGCCTAAATCATTGTATAAGATTAGAGAAAAAGAATTGAATTGGCAGCTAAAATGTTCCCACAAACATCAGACCCAACAGTTTAATCAGAGGTAAGTGCCACAGCCCCAGAAAGCAAGGCCTGAGTCAAGGGCTTGGGTGTAGATAGCTTATCTTGGTAAGTGAAGTATTTTATTTTGGGGGTAGGGAACCAGGAAAAATGAAACAGGAAGGAAGAGCCAACATAATGCTGTCACCACTCCAGGCAGGAGGGCTGTCTTGCTAGGTGGGGTGTACCTTAGAATTGTTTGGTGGAGCGATAGAAGAGAAAGCTTTAACCCACAAGTTTCTAGCCCCATCTCTCAAGGATAGCCGAGTGGGGTATTAACTTTCTTCAACTCCCAGATTCACAAGCCCTCAATTGCTAGGAATTTCTGTAGGCTCCTCTCATAGCAGTCCAGCCACAAATCACATAACACTCCAGCCCATGAAAGACTGTATACACCACTTACCCATAGTCTAGGTATATAGCAGGCTATTCCACCCACCTCTGTGTAATTGTATACTGTGTGATGTTCACATCACTTCAAAATCACCTAGCGATACATTTATCAGAATTCAGTAGAGAAGTCCTAGGACTGAAGTTGAGAAGTGAGGTGGCTGAGGGGAGATGCCATCAGCTAACATCTACTTGAACTTGGCTATCATTGCTCTAGCTGGAACCAAAGGGGTGCCAGAAGAATGTGTGGTGGGGCATGAGAGATGATGCGCATGGTAAGTTCCAGCAAGCATCCAAGGACCCCATCCTCTCGACCTTATACACACACTTGCAGACAATAGATAAAGGACATTCTCTAGGTAGTTTAATGAGACTGTTATAACTCCAATACTAAAACCAGACAAGAACAGTCTAGGAAAATTACAAACTAATCTAATCACACGGAACAATCTTAGATAAAATAGTAAATCAAATCCAGCAACATGTAAAATACTAACAGATTAAAGAGGGTAAAAAAAACATGGTAATCTAAATAGATCGAAGAAAAAATAGTTCTCAATAAAATGCAACATTCATTCTTGTGGTTTTTTTTTAATTTGCAAACTTGTTAGAGATGAGAACTTCCTTAACACAATAAAACATATAGAAAACAGCAATTTATTGATGCTTTGAAATGTTGCCATTAAAATCTAGACCAAGGTAAGAATGTCCATTATCACAAGTTCTAGTCAGCTTTATGCTGGAAGTCCCAGACAATTAGATTAAATCAGGAAATAGAAATGAAAGTAATGAGGTTAGAAAGGAAGAAGTGAAACTGTCATTTGTAAGTGATGTGATTATTTATGCAGAAAACAAAAAAACCTTTATGAGCAAATATTAGTTTAATATGATGGTTGGACACAAAATTAAAATAGAAAATCAATTGCCTTTCTATATTACCATCAACTATCTGACAAAAAAAAATAAAAGAATGAAAAGAAATGATTTGTAATAATAGCACAAATATAAAGTTACAGGAATCTATATAGCCAAGGTTTTGGAGTTCTTCAAGGAGAAAAATATAAAATGCTATAGAAAAATATTGGAGAAAATAAAGTATTAAATACACCATGTTCTTGGCTCTAAGGTGCTTCAATATAATAAAGATGTCAATTATTTTTAAATTGAATTATGAATTCAATGCAATTCCAATAAACCCCTCCAGAGTTTTTCTTGGAACTGGGTAAGCAAGTTCTAAAATTTGTTTGGAAAATCAAGCAGACAAAATACTCTTATTAAAAAATTTTTTTTTAAAAGGAATGAAGTAGGTTACTCACCCGACTCAAGTGACAGTATAAAAGCACTCATAATAAACAGCACGCGACAATGGGGCAGAGAAAGCCGCCGGGATCAATGAGTCAGCATTGAAACACAGACCCACAGACTCATTTGTGGGTCTGTGTGGGCACTGCCTAGAAGTGGGGAAAGGAGCAGTACATGAGGCTATCAAAAGCAGCTATCCATACGGGAAAAAAGATGAAATTGGATCTCTACCCCCGACAATACACACAAATCTATTACAAATGGATTAAAGGCTTAGCTGGAAAAATCCAGAATATAATATAAAAGAAGATTGCTAGGACTGTGACACTAAAAAAAAGAGAATTTCTCTTATACTTTGGGTTATGATCTAATAATTCATCATTTGTTTTGTTGCTTAAATTGTTATCTTTTGGGCCAAAGGGAACTCCCAAGGCCCCTGTATCCCTCTGACCTACCCCCCTCACTGGGGGTGTGGGAGGGCATTTTTGAGCACCTCCTTACTTACTAGCACTATAAATATGCTCTAGGCTCCTCACATGTGCATAGTACTCCTCAAAACTGTCAAGATCACCAAAAACAAGGAAATTCTTAGGAATTGTCAAGTTTGGAGAAGCCTAGGAGATATGGTGACTATATACAATGTTGTGTTCTGGATGAGCTTTTACAACAGAAAAACAAAAAAAAAATTGACTAAAATAGAGTATTTAAGTAATAGTATTGATTTTTTTTTTAGTTGTGGCTAAGTACTGTAGTAATGTAAGATGTTACTAGTAGGATACAAGAAAATTATAATACTCTGCAACTTTTTTATAAATCTGAAACTATTCTAAAAGTAAAAGTTTGTCTTAAAACGGGAGATTCTTAAACAAGAAAGGAAAGTGATCAACTAAAAGGAAAAACTCTCAAATTTTAGGATTGAGAACTTTTTATACAAAGATACCACCAAAGAGTGAAACAAGATATTTGTTACAAAGCTAACCAACAAAGAACCAGTATTAAATATATATAAAAAGCAATTGTGAGTTAATTTAAAAAACCCACAAACTATTACATTAAAAGATGGGTAGAATTGGCCAGCATTTATTTCATAATAGTGGGAACACAAGTGGTCCATAAATATAGGGGGAGAAAGAGGTCCAATTTCGTTAGTAATCAGGGAAATGCAATTTAAAACCGCAATAAAATACCATCTTACACCCCTGCAAACTAAAGTCAGTCAACTGAAGTTTTAGCAAAGATATGGGACAGTCAGAACTCACACCCACTGCTGAAGGCAGAATCAATTGGAAACATCATAGAGAATAATTATCTCTAACTAAGAGGTTTTAACATGCGCAATCCTTATGATGGAGCCAGTCCACCCCACCATAGATATACTGTGCTCATGTGCACAGAAGGTAGCAACAAAATGTCCGCTGAAAAGTTATTCAAAATAACAAAAAAGGAAGAAAAAGATATCCATTAATGGCATAATGAATAGGTAATTTGTGGCCTGTTCAAAATACGGAATATTACATGGCAGTGAAAAATGAAGGAACTATAACATATATCCACATGGGTGACTCCCCAAATGTATTGAGTAAAAGAGTCAAGGGACAGAAGAATATATACGTAATGTTTTTATTTGTTTAAAGTCCCAAACATGCAAAATTAGATCATCTAATAAAGATAGATACGCAAGTGGCAAAACTATGATTAACACCAAGTTTAGGATAATGGTGAACAATGGGGTGAGGCGCCTGGGGCTTCTGATGTACTGATGGTGTTCTCTTTCTAAATCTAAGTATATGGCTATTCACTGCAATATTTAACTGTGAGTGTAATAATATGCTCTTTTGTGTATTATATGCCTCTCCACTAGTCAATAATAACTGATTCGCTCAATGAAAGATGTGCTAGTGAGAAAGCTATGTACACCTATTGCTGAGTATTCTAGAGGTAGAACCCCTTTCCCACTTCTCATGAAGGCAGACTCCATTATCCAGTCCACCCACCTTCTCATTTTAAATTTGTGTTTAAAGGTCTTTTCATTTTCTGCCTGGCCATTCTAGGTCATTGTGAGCGTGGTCTTCTTCATCTGTCACCTGGGACCCTCCCTGTTATTCCCGAGTCCATATTCCCCTGCAGTCAGATCTCCCCGAGTCTGTCCCCACGGGGCGGGATCTGGTAATGTCTGGACCTCTCTGCAGGCACCTGGGCCTCAGGCTCTATTTCCTAAATTTGTCCTGTTTCCCAAGGCTAGCGGTCTCATGCTTCATTTGAACCTCTGGTCATCTTTGTCTGGGGGAATCCTGCCCCCTCACAAGCCTCCCAGTCTTCTTTTCCCTTGTTGTTTGGACTCTTTTCCTCTCAAGATAAGAACAAAATTCAGTTGAGAGGTTTATATCCAGATGTAGGATTAAAAAGATTCCTTTTCCCTACCTTCCCTTCAAATTCAACAAATTAATCATTAGTGTCTCACTTTCACATTTTGGAGCTACAGAGTGTAAATAAATGTTATGGTTTGGACACAAACTGATCTGAGTTTGAATCTCAGAACTGCCATTTAATAGTAGCGTGAGCTTAAGTAGCTGTTTTCTACTGGCATCTCCAGCTTCTTCACTTATATAATAGTGACATTTTTTTTCTCTACCTCACAGAGGTGTCATGAGCATTGGAATTAAATAACACATACAAAACACTTAGTAGGTCATCTGAAATGTAATAAGTAGCCCAATTAATGTCAGATGTTATTCTTTTTTTAAACTCTTGATGTCATTGATTTGCTTTGGAAGCTATTTCTTTCTTGTTGTGAAAGCATTTCTTTGTTAACTTTGCTAAACTCTGAAATAGTTCTTTGCCCAAATTTCTTACCCTCCTATGGTCACTTCCCCTGACTTGGCATCAAAATAAGATTCCAGGAAGTTAACCTAAAATCCCCCCAGGCAGATGGGGAGTCTGCCCAGGTCCTAGCAGGCTCCTGATCAGGCAGAACATTCTATACTATTTCTCAGTAATTTCTTGCAGTGCTACATTCTTCTGTGAGAGGTTCTTCCTGATTTCAATTCCTTTTACTGTCTGATGCCCTTTCTCTTATTCACTCCTCAGTGAGGATAAGGAATAACTTGCCGTTGTTTTTAACTCTGCGATGATACCTGAAAACTCTTCACGCCCCTTGTTCTTCTCTCATCCACACAGAAGAATCTATATGCCTTGTCCTTTCCTCCTTTCTTTCTGTTAATTAATCATACTTATTTCAAAACATTGCAGGATGTAATAAAAAAGCCAACATTTAAGAAGCATTCCATTAAAAAATAAAAACCTGTAAAACAAAAAATTATATAAATAATCTTTTATTATTTAAAAATAACCTTTGATAATCAGAGCAAATTTTATCATCCAAAATTAGAAAAGAAAAAGAAAAAATATATAGTCTCCTATTTACAGCCCATATCTGCAACTCTACCTTAGAGTTTTGTTGTGTTCAACTAAATCCCTGTTAGGAGGTCAATTCTCCCAAGAGAACTCAAACATTCTGACAGAGATTACATTTTAGATCTGGGTTTTGCAAACTATGCTCCATAGCCTACTGTTCAATGGGCTGTTGATAGATACATTTATGCAGAGGGCAAAGGTTCTATAATCAAAACAGATGGGGAATGCTGGGTAGGGTAGACACCTCGCTGGGACAAGATCCCGAGGGGCCTGGCCCCTTCCTACCTGTCCGGTATTACCTCTTACCTTCTCTTTAGTCCAAATGCACCTACCTTCCACCTGCCACCTTTCAGATGTCAGCATGCAAAAGCTCACTCTTGCTTTTGCACCTTTGCACTTGCTAGTCCCTCTGCCTGGGATTTCTTGAGATGTTCTTCCCAGGCCTTCCCATAACTGGCTTCTTCTTGTCACCCCGGTCTCAGTTCAAACATCATGTTCCCAGAGGTCTTCCCCACCCAGACCCCCCAAAGTAGATGCCCTCACCACATTGCTCTTTCTAACAATCTTTGACATGGTCTTAATTGCAAATTTTGCCTATGAATTGCCTGCTCCCCCAATTAAAAACGAAAAACCGTACCTACCCTATTCATTGCCAAAGCTCTGGTGCCTAGAATAACACCTGGAGCACTGTAGAAATTCAGTAAATATGTGAATGAATGAATGAATGAATGAATGAACATTAAATAGATTTCTTTAACAAGGACTGCTCAGGGCCTTTCACATCTGAATCCAGATTAGAACTCCAAGCAGGGGACACACTCGGTGGGGTTTTCAAAAGGTCAGTGTTTCCCGGGGCATCTGGAGGAAAATGTTTTCATTGCTCAAGCTTTTGGAGACACGACTTTGATTTTACAAATGAATTTATACCTAAGTGATTTATACCTAAGTGAAAGCTAGTTCAGAGATTTGGAGAGTTAAGATGATGCACACTCTAAGTAGAGTCAAGGCGCATAGCTAAGGGGAGCAGGATGGAAAAGATCCAGAAGCAGTAGATAGAGACTTCTGCCCAAGGCTGACCACACAATCTAGATGGCGAGATCTCACTCGGGATATGTCTCTGAACTAAGGTCTTGCTCAGCCCTGGTGTACCTGGCATTGGACTCATTTGCTTCTGCTGATGCTTTATTATAAGTAGAAAGGTTGCCACCCTTGATCAAAGCAGAGTTACACACACACACACACACACACCCCCCCCACACACAACCCTTCAGTAAATGCTGCAAATTACTCCTAACAGGTCAATTAGAATGTAACTAGCAAGGATGTTATTCTGTAACTAGCAAGGATTCCTGTTCCTCCAACCTAACATTGCTCCTTATTTGAATATCTGGGTAATTACCTTCTTGCTGCATCCATCAAGGGCCGAAGTCAGAGTAGACTGGGCAAATGCCAAGGTCTGACCACTGTCTATTTTCTGGAGGGAAAACATTGATATGTCTGTCTGAACGGCTTGACTGCTCTCACCTGGGCAGCAGACAGACAGACAGGCATCCAGCAGGGCATGGTGGGAGGGAGGGAGCACAGAAGGGAGTTAAAGTAACACTTCATCTTCGTCTCAGATGAACTGTAAACAGGTTCAATACTTTAATTTGCTTGAAAATGGCTTTGCTAAATGCTTCTAAATTGACTTAATAGTTCACAGGAGAGAAAATGATCTTTATGGAAATCAGACACCAATTCAACTGTGTGCTAGCTGCAGAAGTGTTATGATTGAGCTTAAATGCAGGTACCATAAAAATATGTTCTGGAAGGAGTTATAAGAAGCTGTCAACAGTGACAGCCTTTGGAGAGAAGAACTGGGGTGGGTGAGGGACAAGTGGAGGGGGATCTTTTTGTCTAAGCTTCTTCTTCAGCACATTGTTAATGTATACATGTGTTACTTTCATTATTTTTTTTTAATGCCCTCCTTGGGGCACCTTTCTCCATTCCTGGGTCTGGGGTAGGAAGAAGAGGAGACTAGAAACATGTGAGCAGAACCAGAAAGAGCCAGGAGGAGCGGGGCTCAGCTGCACAGGGGGTTGGTGACTTGCCTGGTGTGAGGTGTGCAGCGAGCCATGCCTTGCTTCTAAAGGAGAAGGGCTGTGTTATTGGGGTCATTGCCCCCTGCTCCCCATTTTTCACCTGGTAGAATACAAGCAAGAAACGTGATACTAGATTACTGAATACAGATTGGATTTTTCTCATTCTCATTTCCCTCAAAATCTTGATGCTAAACTCAAGAGACTTTACCTGGTTCATATCTGTCTGAAACTGAAAAAATCCTTGCACCTCCCAGACTTTGTCCTCTATGGCCTGACCTCTTGGTCCCTGTCCTGTGTGAGAGGGAGTGACCGAGAGGCTACTCCAATTAGGGTGAATTTCTTGAATTGGTACGTTCTACATTTTGGCAGGAAACAAAGGTATAAAACATTAGTTCCCAGGCTGAGCCAAACTGAAGAGTTCTTGGGGATCTCAGAGTTACCCAGAGTAGACAGATGAGCACTGCCCTGAGCTACATCTGGCATGAAGCTGGGCCCAGCTTCATGGACTCATTTGCTTCTGCTGATGCTTTATTATAAGTAGAAAGGTTGCCACCCTTAAAATGGGTGCCACTCTTAAAATGGGCTTGAAGGGATCGCACTGGTCTCCAAACCTCACTATTTGCTGAGTCTGAAACTTTTCCAAATTGAGCTTGAAGAAGGAGAAGCGTTAAAAAGAGAAGGAGGAGGAAGAGGAGGAATAAACATTTTAATGAAATGGTCAAAATATCCTCAATATGGAAATAAACCAGGTAAACTTTCAGGTGGCTTGTCATTGTGTCCTTATAGCCTGTGCCTTCCCTCCCTCCCTCTCTCCCTCCCTTCTTGTCTTTCAACAAATGTTTTTTGAACACTTACTAAGAGGTAGACTTTGGTGCAACACAAGATCCAAAGATAAGTAAGAGGTGGTTCCTCTTCTCAGACTGCTCATTAACACAATGTGAGAAGAGGTTAAGTGGGGCATCGGTGAAGAGTTAGGAGACAGCTTAGTTCTTAGTGAAGAGTCTGGGAAAGTGATACAGGTATGGCAACTTTTGAAAAGAAGAGAAAGTGCCATCAGCAGAACTTTTCGATGGACCCCATGATCTTTACCCCCGGTGTTGCTCCTGTGATTATTGTCCATGTGAGCCTAATCTAATCACATACAACCTTTAGAAGCAGAGTCCTGTACCTAGCTGATGGCAGAAGAAGACAGAGCGATATAATGTCTGAGAAGGGCTTGGTATCTCATTGCTGCTCAGCAGATGGACCACATGAGAAGTGCGTGGGCTGAAGGAACTGCCATCCACAAGGAAACGAGGACTTCAGTCCTGCAACCACAGTACATAACCTCTGCCAACAGCCCGAATAAGCCTGGAAGTGGATTCTTCCCCAGAACCTTCAGAGAAGAGTCCCCACTGACACCTTGACTTCAGCCTGATAAGACTCTAAATAGAGAACATGGTGGAAGCTACTGGACTTCTGACCTGCAAAACAGTGAGATTATAACCTGGTGTTGCATAAAGTCTTGACCTAGCTGATACTGCTCAGCAATAAAAAAATGAAAACAAAGGGGTTTTCCAGGCAGAAGGGAAAGCAAGAACACATAATGCTAGAATGAAATTCAGAGTAGCTCAGAAACTTGGGGTGCATGAGTATCTAGGGAGTGGCATGGAAAATCCACAAGGCAGAGTTTGAGTGGGACCAGGAGAGTCATCGAGTTCCATGCATGTCAGGAGTGGCCTTAGTTTTCTGAGCACCTCCTTTACCCTCTTTTTCCCGGCAATTATATCATTTCCTTCCCAGTGTGGAAATATTTCTTGGGCACCGCAATGGTCTAGGGATTAAGTCTCAGGGCTGTCACCACTACGGCCTGAGTTCGATCCCCAGCCAGGGAGCTAACCACATGGCACAGCAGACCTCTCCTGTCTCACCCGTTGCTCCCCTCAGCAGGGTATTTCAGTAAATCCACCTGTTCTGTTCCCCACCCTGTCTCTGATGAGTCCTTTCAACTCTGCACCTCTGGCCTACACCCCAGTTCTTCAACACACAAAAAATTGTTTTAATTAAAAAAAACAGTATTTCTTATTTGACAACTCTCTGGGATGTCCATACAACTGTTTAAGCCTCTATCTTTTTCTCTTCTGTTCACTATGCTCTGCATCATTCCTGTTCTTCACTCCTGGGCTGTTCCCCTGGGTGATATGTTGGGAAGAGGATACAACCATGTCACTTAGCCTCAACAAGGTCCACTCTCATGGTTCTACTGCCATCGGTCACCAGGCCCTTATGGAACAGCTAAGGTATGAGAGCTGAATCAACTATTCCAGACAGTGGCCCAGAATTCCAGACTCTCACTTAGGCATTAATGGAAGAAATAGGGGAAGCATAGCCCTGATCACTGACTCCAGGGTCCTACTAGTCAGAGAAGTGCTATTGATTGGGGAGCAGGAGGCAAGATGTATCTGCCAGTACCCTAGTGGGAAATATCATTGACCCCATGTTGAAGAAAGGTCCACTGACAGACACATGGGCAAGAGTAGGGCAAAGAAAATGAAGTGTAAGAATGGCAGGAAATCATTACTGCCTCGACCTCAGTGACCCAAGTGATAAGGAAGGAAGAAAAAAAGTACCCAGTGAGAGCTGGAACCAGGGCGCCTGGGTCACCTGGCAGGAACTCTTGCCAAAGGGTTACTTTGAAGCAAGGAGGAAGAAGTGGGGAGAAATACCCAGGTTCTCTCTCCTCCAGTTTTCTCTTCTCTTCCCCTGAAAGTACATCCCTTGGCTGGATCCAATCTGAAGATAGTTCAGAAAAGAGCCCAGCTTCTTTTCTTTCTTACTATTTTTATCTTTTTATAGATTTGTTTATGCATACAAGCTGGGGTGTAGGCCAGAGAGAGGGTTCACCAGAGACAGAGTGGGGAGCAGAACAGGCAGATCGACTGAAGTACACTGCTGAGGGGAACAGCGGGCAGGGCAGGAGAGGTCTGCTGTGCCCTGTGGGAATCTCCCTGGCCGGGGATCGAACTTGTGCTGCAGTGGCTCTGGATAGCTTCACAGTGCTGCGCTTAACCCGTTGCGCCATCAGGGAGGCCCTCCTTCTCACTATTTTTAAAATCTCTGCTTGATTCCTATCTTACTGCTGCCTTCTTGAACATATGAAATATGTTTATAATAACATTTTTAATGGCTTTGTCCACTAATTCTATTCTCGGTGTCGTTATTGAGTCTGCTTCTCTAGACAGACTTTTCTACTTATTATGGATCACATATTCTTATTTCGTTGCGTTCTATGTTTTATGGAAGGCCAGACAGTGAATTTTGTCTTGTTTAGTTCTGGTGTTCTTGTAATCCTAGACATTTTCTTGTTCTTTGTTTTTAATTTATTTATTTATTAAGTTTGATTCTTTTCAGTATTACTTTTACAATGTGATGGGCCTGTACAATCTCATTCCTAGTTCTCCACCCAAAGCCCTGGGGCCAAGGAGGTGGTGCAGTCCAGCTTGCGAGCAGAGGCACAGTTCCTACCCAGGGCTGAGTCTGGTGCTGTCTGATGAACTCTCCACGACAAGGGAAGCTCCTTTTGTGCTGATCAGTTCCCTGCTGAAACTCAAGGGGCCCCAGGGGCACTCAACTGGGCTGCTCTTGGGGTCAGCTCATTTGTCCCATCTCGGGATCATAGGCCTTTGTTAGTCTGAGGTCCACGGTCTTGAAAACTCTTGGTTCATGTTTGGTTTTGGTTTTGACTTTGACTTTGGCTTGATTGTTTCAGGTGGCGGTGTCAGTCTGGTCCCTCCCCTCTATCTTATCTGGAAGCGATAGTCCTATTCATTGATTCATGTAAGTATATGCCTATGTGCTTATCGGTTTCTTGTTCTGGAGGTATATTACCAGGTTTGGCTTCTGTGCCCTTTTGAAATATCCTTATTCTTTATTTTTTATATCCAAAAGGGCGAGTCTATTATATAGGAAAAGGTAAAGGATGCTTGCATAGACACAAACAGGTAGAAAAGAGCTGCGCCTGAGAGCGGCAGGTTTGTAGAGACAGCTGCGTTGTCACAGGCGGCCAGAGCTGCCAAATGTCCTTATTCTTTGATGCTCCCGGGGCCATCTTGCCTTTTCCCAAGCTGAGCCCCTAGGTCAGCTATTTCTTCAAGGGCCCTAGCTCTTTCCCATGGAGAATATGTCTACTTATAAGCGGGTATGTAGGCCCCTGAGCCAGGTGTGCTCCAGTTGTCAAGCCTTCTGAGAGGACGGAGCTGGAGAACGTGTGTGTGCAAATCTGTCTGCCGTGCATGTTTGAATCTGTGCTTATTACCTGTGTGGCCGTGTGGGTACTCACCAATGCCTAGGCACACATGCGTGGACACACACACACAGGTCAGCTCCAATATAACTCTGCGGGGTGATTCTCATTGCCTCCCTGCCCATGTTTCTAGCAGCCTCCTCCCACATGGAGAAGCCAGCAGCCCATATCCTCCAACCTGTGCTGATGGGAACGCACGCACCGCCCGCGCCTCCCCTGCTCCACTGCCCAGCTTCGCCCTGCTCTGGGGCTGATGCTCTGCCCGGGCCCCTCCCCCACCTCACCTTTCCTAGTCCACAGGGCCCCAGGTTAGGGTACCCCATGGGGAACCCCTCTGCTCTGCTTAGCCTGCCTGCCCCTCATCATCTTACTGGGGGATCCCACCTCTTGTTCTGACGCTTGGCTCTGGTGCCCTCTTCTCCCTGTATTGGTTTTCTTGTTTTGAGGGACCCCTGCTCTCGCAGGCTCAGTGCGGGCCCCTCTTCCAAAGGGCCACAAGTCTTTAGTGGCATTTGCTACTCCCTCACCATTGCAAGAGACAGTCTACAATACTCTGGCTCCAGAACCCTGGGGAGATCTGTCCTGCCTGCTACTCGGTAGGATCTCTTTCCACGATTCCTTGCAAACTGTCCAACATGAGTGTCCTAAGAGGGGGCTCTGGTGTCCTTGGGGTATGGAGATCTGGGGTGGCACCTCTCAGTCAGGAAAAGGCCCCTGGACCCAGAGAAGAAGGCAGAGAATGGACCTGGGCTGAGGCAGGAGAGAGGGACAGAGGGACAGAGGGTGACCAGTGTACGAGGCTTGCCCCGATGTTGACTTGGTCATGTCTGGGCTCAAACTTGACCGCTGTTAACTCTGGGACCCGCGTTCTGATTGTCCTTTCATAGGATCCAGAGGAGGGGCGGTTTGAAAGAGAGCAAGAGCCCACTGAAGCAAAGCTCCTGTCCTGGTCCTCCCAGATCAGGAATGTTCTATGAGGGCAATCACCTTCCAGGCAGGAGAGTGCCCGGGGGAAGAAGCACGGGGGCGGGGGGGGGGGGGTGTCACATGCCAGGGGAATTCTCTCCTAAGGACATTAGGGGCTTCCCAGAGACTGGTGTCTGAACAACTTAGGGTTCACATGCTGGGAGTGGTGGGAAACTGCGCCCAAAGTGCGAGGGGCGGGCCTTCCTGCTGGAGCCCCACAGCTGTGTTCAGAGGGAGGGGGCAGCAAAGGGATCACGCAGGGCTAGGCTGTGGTTAAGGCCTCCTCTAAGAGCACAGCTTGTTATCTTTTGGGTCAAGAAAATTATAGGGGATTGATAAATTTACTAGAACAGCAAGAATCACAATTGTTTTAAATAAACAGCTTTAAGCAAGGACATTCTTTGCCCAAAATATCCTCCTTAGACATAGAACAATCCTAGGAAAGTTTCTGACCAACCGGACACTTAAGTAATTCTGAAGAGCCACCGCAGTGCTTTTAGGACAGATGGGGCCCTTGAGTCCAAATCCCACAACACTCCACGGCTTCCTTGTCCTAGACGACCCCCTGCTCCCTCTCAGTGTTCGACTCCGAAAAGTGATGCATCAGCTCTGCCTCTGGACGAACCTCACAGCCAGCCCCAAGCTCCAGGCTTAGCTTCTCCGGTCCTGTGGCATTTTAAGGACCAGGTCAGTGATGGGGAGCAAAGATTAGGCCAAATGAAATCCCAGGTGAAGGGCAAGAAAACACAAGGCGCAGGAGAGGACTCATTTCACGCTGAGAGCAAGTCTTCCCTCTCCCGGCACTCTGTGTGGCCCGGTTCATGGGACTTCGACCTGGAGCCTGAGCTCCCTCCCTCAACCTCAAGCAGCTGGTCGGGGCAGCTCTCCCCAGTACACAGCCTGTTTACTCTACCCTGTGGGCCAAATTCCCCCTCAAAACCAGAGAGGGCCCCACAGCAGAGGTTGACCCCAAACTTGCACAATCTGGCCCCGTTGCTTGGGTCCCCAGACACAGGGAGACCAGGCCAGGGGGTGGTGGGAGTCCCAGGTCAGCACGGCCGGTGGGGAGGGTGGGAGCTGAGCCAAGACCAGGCTGCCCTGGGGGGTCTGCAGCTGGCTGCGACCACAGGCCAGACGCACACGGCTGCGTCGTAGGCCCTGACGCCCAGGACTGCCACGGCTCCCCAGGGACTCTGGAGCCCAAGACCTTGGCGTGAAGCCCTCAGTCAAACTCTGTGGCCCGTACGTGCATTCTGGGAAGATGGTTGGGAGGCCGGGACTGGGCAGAGATGTCAGCTCTCAACACATCCTCCCTGGTTTGCTGTCCCAAGACAAATGAATGCCAGTCATGACTTAGAGTTTATTGGCTTCGCTGTAAGCAGAAGAAACCCACTGTAAGCAAGCAACCCAAAGGTGGGGGTCTCTGGGTACCATCGGCACCTCTGTCCCTGCTATAGTCCCCAACTCCAGGCCCGAAGGCCGCCACGGAACAGATTCTGCCTTCTGGAGACACCAGGTGCAGGGAGCTCTCCGGTCAACGAGGCAGCTTTCAGTTCCCTACACTCGTGTCATTGCGTTCAGGTCCCCAGCCCCCACCCCACACACCCTAACACAATTACACACCTCACCTGCCCCGTTGTAATCAGTGATCAGGCCAATTACTCCAACTGCCGGGTGCGCCAGGGAGGAAGGGGCCCGCCCACGCAGCGCTGCTGAGAGACCTTCCAGAGCTCCTGCTGTGAGGCTCACACCCTGCTCTCCGGGACTCGGTGCACCCACTGCCCCCAACAACACCCCTCCCCAGAAGAGGCAGCACCAAGGAGAGAGCGAGTCAAGGGGGCATGGGGTAATTCCTCCTCTCTAAGACGCGGCAGATGAATCTTAAATCTGTCTCAGCTGAGCAAGTGTCTGCAGAGCCCGCCGAGGGGGCTGGATTTGAGCTGGGTTGCCTGGGGAAGCCCGAGACCCGGGGGGACGCGACCCTAGCCCAAGACACCCTGGGCTGAGTGCTCCTGGCCCAGCCCGGCGCTCGCTCTGCTCTCGCAGCTCTGTGCCCGCACCCCGCGGCGCTCAGCCTTGACAGCTGATGGCTTGGTTGCTCTGAGCATGCTTGGGGGGGATGGAGGGGAAAGAGGAAGTTGTCAAGTGAGAATACTCCTGTAAAGAAATGGAGTGACTCAGGCTCCTTTTGGCCTCCCACTACTGGCCTCTACAGCCACCACCTGCGGCCTTGTTTGCGCCCAGGTTTCATTGCCCACATGTGATACCATGTTGGAGCAAAAAGCTCTGGAGCACGGGCGTGCACGGACACCCGGGGCCTAGGAGCATGAGCGCAGAGCACGCGCGCCTTCGAGGGGACACCTGGGCTGAGAAGCCAAGGTTTCGAGAGAGAAGCCAACAGGAGCGCGTGGAGGTCGAGGGGAGCTGGGAGGCTCAGTTGCTGCCTGCCTCCCAGGCCCCTGCGTCCCAGTCCCCCTGCCTCCCAGCCCCCCTGCCTCCCAGCCCCCTGCCTCCCA
>PVIJ01016764.1:0-31639 GCA_004024925.1 Scalopus aquaticus | reverse complement strand
GTTAGGAGGGCTTTAGCTATGCGAGGTTTTTTGTGGTTCCATATGAATTTCATCAGTAGTTGATCTATTTCTTTGAAGAATGTCATTGAGATTTTTATTGGGATAGCATTAAATCTGTAAATTGCTTTTGGTAGGATGGCCATTTTGATAATGTTAATCCTTCCAATCCATGAACAAGGGATGTCTTTCCATCTTCTTGAGAAATACACAAAAATCTTAATGATGTTTCTGGATAATGGGAATTTCAGGTAGTTTTCCCTTCTCTTTTTAATATTGCTTAAAACTTTTACAATGAGCATTAATAATCCAGAAGAAAGATGTGGAGCTGTTTCTGTTGTTCAAGTGAAAAAAAAATTATAAACCCCAACCAATGGAGACTCATTATAATAATTCCCAGGGAGGAATGCTAATGGAACCCTTAGCATTTCACTTTTAAGGGTATCCCTGAGATATGAGCTAAAGCCATAGAAAGGGTTATGAGGGAGCCTAAACAAGATGTCAGAGTAAATTAAGGAAAAATAGAAATTTGAGCTAAAATGTTTTTTCAAATAAGCTTCTAACCAACTTGTGATAATATAGTGCCGTGACTAATGAACTAGAAACAATACAAAGATGATTCGAATCCACTGAGATTTTCTTTTCTTATACTGTTTTTCCCCTGCTTATTTTTATTGGTATCACTATTAATAAAAACAGAGTACTGGTTAAGGCAGAGCCAGGTCAGGTCTGTTCAACGACAATTTTCCAGGATGGCGTGGGCGTGCAGGTGACCGTTGGTGTTGTCGTGAATGTTCCACGGCACCGTTTCGCCGCGCGCCTCGTCAAGCCCCACCCCGCAGCCCTGACATGCCCTAGCGCAGCTGCTCTTCGTCTCTGACAGCGGTCAGTGGCAAGGGCATTGTTTTTTCCCTGGCTCAAGAACAAGCTTTTTCTGTTTTCTTTGAAATGTGAGAGATTCAAAGACATTTTAAGTTCTTTTCAATTCACATTTTACATTTAAATTGTCTTGGACACAGATAAAGGGAAGAACCGCAGCATTAATGTATTTTTTCCAAAATGTTCTCAGAATTTTGAGAAACTATAAAAGTGTCAGACTCTGCCTGAGATCCCTATTAATGTCATTCAAATTAATTGTATTTGATTACAACTCAGGATTAAAAGAAATGTATGATTTGGCATTTACTCCAAGTCACACAGTACAATTACGATATCCAAAAATGCCCAAATATTTCAGTGTCATCAAACTTAAGAGTTAATTGCCCCGGAACCACAAGATAAGTGCTATATAAACACAATGACAAATTTAGACATCTTAGTGTTAACCTTATAAAACAAAGTTGTTTCTAGAGAGTTCTTACTTGTGGATTGATACTCATGACATTTCGTTTCTTGGAAGAAGGAGATGAACGCCACTAAAGCAGAAAATGTATCCGGGTAATTTCAAAATCATAATGGTTCATAATAGCCGGAAGAGTCATTGGCACTGGAAGCTTTTCTTAAGTTTCTGTTATTAAAAAGTTGTACAATCATTGCTTTGCAAATTTATCAGAAGCACCGTAACAAGTTATAATTTTGAGCTTAGACTAAGAAATTGGGAAGGAGCCTGAGGAAAGCCTTTAAAACCCATAATTTCAGGAAAAATATTTACAATTCTAAGTACTGGCAAAAAAACTGAGACATCATGTAGAGGGAAATGGTCAACTAGAAAAAAAATTTTTTTAATCTGTTAATTCAAGCACCAAAAGGAAGCAGGCTTGGGGGTGGAGGGATCTCTGAGGTCAAAGTGACAACTCTCTTAACTTTGGCGTCATGCTATATTGACCCACAAAGGTTTGGACACAAAGCGATCATGTGACACAAATGAAAAGTCACCCACCTGCTTTGCTAGTATAAAGTAACCATTACACATCTAACCACATCCAGACTTTATTACCCACCAGCTCTGTCACACGGGCAAGTTATTTAACTTCTCTGTGTCTCCGTTTCTTTATTTCTAACGTTCTTAATTTCTTTATTTCTAACGTGGCAACAATAACAGTATATGCCTGCCTCACAGAGCTGTTATGAGGATAATGTGAATTATTACTTGTAAAGTGCTTTGATCAGGACGGACACACATTGAACGATTTGTGTTAAATAAACTGTAATTTGCACAACTGCTTCCGCCATCCAACTCTGTGACAAGCCTATCATCCAAATGATCGAACCAAATTAGCATCAAAAGTAGACACAATTCCTGTGAGAGAGTTCAGGGGGCTCCCCCGTGAGAATGAAAAGGAACTGCCTGAACGAACCACTCCAAGTGATGGACACACCACACCCATGTGATGCACACATTGTATCAGCCAGAAGAGCTTTGCTATAGGCTGCCCTGCAGCTACACAGAAAAATGCATTGTTTGTCCTGAGGCTTATGTGTCTCTGGGTGATTCGTCACAATGTAGACCAATGAACATAGTCAAAAAGCCCTGCTCCCACTGGAGAGGAGTTCGATGGAAGGCATGGAGCAAGCAGTGTTTACTGAGCTCTGACATGGGCTAGACACTACGTCAGACTTCATGTCAGACTTCATATCATGACGTAGGGATGATTATCTGTTCTTCACAAGAGAGAACATTTCGTCACCAGGATACCAGGGGCCAGATCTCACACCCAGACCTCTGATTCCAGCTCCCTTTTGTTCATGAAAACCAACAAAGAATGCCTCAGGAAAGAGAATTTTACTCAATTTTGAATTCCATATGCACAAATTTGTGAAAGTTTCAATGTTAAAAAAAATTGGAAATGCAAAGAGAGCTATGCCAACTATACGCCAGGCACCTTAAAAGCAAGAGGGATTACTAGGGCACTGCAGGTGAAAATAAACATTTGTAGAAGGTTTAAACCTATAACCTCTGAGCAGGCACAATTTGTAAACCTACTTTACCTCAACAAACTTAATGTGAAAAAATAAAATTAAATAAAAGCAACAGGGAAAGGTTTTGGAGCAGCATAAGTAAGTACATGCTGCTAGTTGAAGAACACGAGTGCACTTTGGAAAACAAAATGGCGGCAGGCATAGACTGCGGAGCACGAACACACACCGGACAATGCCTCTCCTGGGCACATCCTCTAGATTTAGAATCCTTACATCTTTACACCCAAATCACCACATCAAAAAACTGGATGCACTGTAATACTACACAACATTGAAAATGGCAGTAGTGATATACAGCAACCTACAGAAGCAAGGATGCATGCCAAAAGCAAATGCTAAGTGAAATAAAGCAAGTTGCACATACAAGTATTTTTAAAACAAGTAGAAAAGATCAAATCTACTCTATTAATTGCCAAAAGCAAAACAGTCATAAATTGCCACAGAATAATGCAAAATGAAAGACAGAGGGCTGACGATCCCTGAGTATTTATGTGCCAGGACTATGCTGGGGACTTGCACCTGAGCAATTTCACGAAAAGGTTGCATGAGGTCTCGGAGGAAAGAGAAATGACACCTGGTGGAGAGCATGATTTCCTGAGAAGGGCTGCTATTTGGCTCCACAGTAAGACTGGGTAATGCCTAGGACTAAACAGTCACAGAAGACTGGCCATCTCAAGTAGAGAAAACACTTGGCAAGAAGGTAGCAGTGATCCCAGGAAGGTTCAAGAAACAACAAATAGTCTAATTTCGACCCTTATCTTAACTCTAGGTAGCCAGAAGTAAGTTCAAATTTAAGATCTGTTGCATCTGCATGACCCAGAACAGCCTATGAAATTTCCAAACCTGAGTTCCCAGTAAGACTCAGGAAGAAATGCTTGTACAGTTTGTTAATTTATTCATAACCTAATAGGACATGAAAGCAATATTTAAAACTAAACTTATTTTGCTTTTCCAAATGCCTTCAGTAAATCATCTAGTCTTGAACATGGGCTAAAGCCACCAGCAGAGGGGAAAGTTCAAACTTTAAATCTATTTTTCCTGGATATACATCAATTAACTGAAAACAGGACAAAATTCAAGTCATTTTTACGGTTAGCTACAATCCATTTTGTGTTTTCTCAGAAATATCACCAAGAACAGCTACTATCAAAATGAATAACATTCATTCTGGAGCTTACAGGACGTGGCTCCCAGTGCCACAGTTCACTGCCTCTTCCCTTCCTGGTTAAGAGCCAGGGTTAGTTCAAACAGGTTAGGCCTGTCACCTGTCCTTCTGCCTGTGATCCTGACAATAACACATTCTCACTGTCCCAAGAGAAACACACTTATGATCCATTCTTCCTCTTTCAGAATTTTGGATGGTACTTTAAGCTAAACCTGGCATCAAATTATTCTATTAAAGTTTCACTGCAAATTTTAAAGTAGTCAAAAATAATTTCAAACACATACTTACCAGCTTCTATCAGTTGTAAAGATGAGACTTAGCAATATAGGTGGAAAGATGATGAAAAAAGAAGGGAGAGAAGTTAACTACTATAAAATTTCAAATTTGAAAAACTACAAGCCAAACCTTCTCTGGAAACAACCTCAGTGTGCATAAAAATTTTATAGTGCATTTTAAAAATAACTTCTAAAAGGACCAACATGATTTTATGGCAGGCTTACCAAATGCAACTTTAAATACAAAATTATCTCAGTCATGAACATCAAGTGAAACGTTTTTAAAATCTCACAAAGCTATAATATCAGAGCTGTATTAAAAGATTTATAATCTTGAAGAAACTTAAAGATAGTTCAAATATCCTTTACATGATTGCTGAACTGTCGATTGTTCTAGAAATGGATTTGTTTATATTTAAGATCCAATGATTTCCTTAACTGTGGGTACAAAACAGAACTGAGATGCCTGGATTTCAAGTGTGGTTCCTACACTTACCTAGCAGGTAAACCAGGGCAGGTCAAAGGTCCTAAGCTTTGATTTTTCCTCCTGCTCTGCCTATATATAGGGTGATTGTGAGGATAAAGTAGATCGACATAATATTAATAAATATAAAAATGTGAAATACTGTAATATAAGTTATTGTGAAGTATTTAAAAGACCACATATTAAGAGCTCCACTATCACTTCCCCCTGTTAACCATACTCACCACTAAACCAGCCAGGGGTGAGCCCCCTCATCTGGGCAGGTAGAGCAATGGTGTCCACTACCTATCATGGTTCTTACCCCAATGGATGTGTTACAAATACTGTTTTACTGTTCACTGGAGTGTCAGCAGCACAAAGCCATGTGTCCCTCGTGCTCTGTCACCTGTGCCGGCAGACCCACTCACCTGTGGGATGTTGAATGAACACTCCAGGGTGGAAAAGTTAACATTTGACATTACCATGGGCAGAATTAACAAAAGCCCAGAGTAGTAAAAGGCAGAATATATTGGGAGAAACTAGGGAAATTAACTGTAGTACCAAAACGAGGTCGAAATTCTTTCTGACTTCTTCAAAGGAGGAAGAATGCTTGCTTCCTCTTGATTTAAAAAAAAAAAAAAACCTAAGGGGTGGAGGATATACGGTTTTAATACCTCATAGTTTTACCAATAATGTACAATATTCTTAAATTCTTTTCTCCAACATAATCCTCTGTGCTCGCCAAGCATCTGTTGACCCCAAGTTATTTTACAAAAACTGAAATCAATTGCTGCTCTAATCAAAACTCTCAATTCTCTCAACTTTTTTCAGTCCTCTAATATCAGAAAAATTAAAGTCAACTTTAATTGACTCAAGAAAGAAAGGATAAGGTTATATTAGTGGAAATTGTGTATCTGGAATAAAAGAGAGTCAGAGAGCCACCATTAAGACAATAACACCAACCTATAGCTACAATTTATAGTGAACAAAATAAAATCATATAATGGTCAGACTGTCCAAACTGGGGCTATTTCTTTGGGAGGGTTTTAATGCAAATACTAGATCATATTCTAAGTTAACTAAAGATACAAAAATTTGCTATAATAGCATTTGGATATTAGGAAATTAATTTGTTTTACAGTGCTTAATTCTGCCACATCCAAAGAATTCAAGTCCCCACGACACGCTCATCACTCTGCTGAGGTCTGATGCAGGGTCATCTAAAAATAGCAGCTGGAGATACAGCCAGATCTCCTGGGCAATGCTGAAGAGGCACCTCTAAATGGCAGAAATTATAGTTTAAAGAGAAAGTGTAGCTTATTAAGCCCCTCTGAGCAAAGCACAGATGGAGAGCTACCCCTCCTGATGGCACAACTCCCTGCTCACATGCTGTGGTCTTCTTCCATCTAAACTCACACTTTGTGCATATTAACTGAAAACAAAAGGGGGTTTCATGTTCAGCTAAAGGGGTAAAATAAATCACAAGACACAGAATGTTAGGAAGTCCTAGAGATCATCTGGAATAGTCATTCTCAAACTTTAGCAGGCCTCAGAATCACGTATAATAGAAGGCTTATTAAACTCAATCATCTTCAGTGTGGCTATTAGACCCCATGCACTCTAATAAGGGTCTAGAAATTATCATCTCTTCCCTGTAATAGTTCCCCTCTCTACTGGTTCATTCACCCTGGTATATAAGCACGCGATTTCTCCTATTTTATTTTTTTTCTTTGATTTATGGTTTCTACTGCCACTACCCCATTTTCCTCTTGCTCTATATACAAAATTCCTCAAAAATTTATCTGCACTTGCTTTCTCTAAGTCTTCTTGAGCTCCAATCCAAGCCTTATCACGATGACTTAAATGAAACCACTCATACCAAGGGCTCTGATGACCCACCCGCCCCTCCCCCCCCCACTCCAATGGGCAGTCCAAAGTCCTCATCTTGTTTACTCTCAGTAGTACCTGATGCAATTTATCCATCCGTCCTGCCTATAGCACATCTTCACTTGGCTCCCAGAACACTCTTCATTCCCTTACCACTGCATGGGCTGCTAAAGACTTAAACAGTGTCCCTCAAAAAAGAAATGCTGTAATCCTAACCCCCAATATCTGAGAATGTAATCTTATTTGGAAATAGGATCTTTGCAAATTTAACCAGACTGAGATGAAACCACAAAGTTTTAATCCATTATGACTTTCAAGGCTGTTTCTACACCCTAAAGATGACTGGGTCCTCTTCAGCCTCACAGTCACTAGGGATCAGATCACCTAAATCGAGTAACCCTTTGGCATTGGTTCTGCCCTGCAGGGGCTGTATCTGCATACAGATGTTCTAGAGATAATAATCAGCACATTTTTGCACTGTGTTAACGTAAGCTACTGATGCCAATACATGGCAGTATGGCAAGTGTCTGCTTTAGGATGAAATGGCCATCCTGAAATTTATTTTCCTACTTCCCAACATGCAAAGTGCAAGTCCAGTGAAAAGAGCAAAGACGTAAAAGGGGACTATAGAAGCAGTCAGAGGAAAGACCCTGGGAATGTTCTACATGTACACAGCCAGCTGCTCAGGTTGTGAAGTTAAGCTTTATGACACTGACTTCTATTTCATGTGCCAAGTTTTTCCCGTTAGGCTCCAGCAGGTGAAATATAACAAATCAATACAGCTAAATTCTTAGCCACTGAGCTAAGAAAACTCCCTATCACAACGTGTCAGGGTGAGAGACAGCAGGAGCTGGGGGAGGGGAAAGAAGATAAAGGCAATAGAGAGAAACATATGAGATTTTTAAAAGGAATCTGTTATGAACGCCTAGGAGTGGTGTTCAGAATCTTGTTCCTTTGTTGCCATATCTGGAGGATTTCAGTGTCTTATGGGGCTAACCCCTAAGTCCTCCACCTCCCATTACTACTACAACACAACAGAATTAGGACTGGCAATGTGGTCTGGAAGGGAACAGTGCTGTGACAGCAATTTTTTTTTTTTAATGGCTTGATCATTTGAGAAGATTGTACATACAAAGGAAGCAGAGAAGAAAAGGGTGGCCAAGTATGATCAAGGAATGAATGGAGAACGGTGATTTTGATGCAAAGGAGGCCTAGAGGTTAAATATACAAAAAATAAAGCAATAGAAATATAGGTTATACAAGAGGTTACAAGAGGTCACAGATATATGATGATGATACTTTGGACACCTGGGACATTCTATATATGCCCACTTGCTCCAAGGACTAAAAAAGGACGGAGCAAAATCCATGACATTGAAACAGAACTCTCAAGCACATGCACACAGTTCCGATCTGGCTCCCTCACACTTTTCAACATTACTTCTGACCTCTTCAGATGCCCGCCCACATGCTTGTCACATCCATGGCAGTGATCACAGATTGTTCTGCATGTGCCAGGGAAGACGTAGGCTGTGTCTTCTGTTCTGTATGGTACCTAGTGCTCTCGGTTGACAAATAATACTAGACCACTAGTAGTTATTAGAGACCTAATATTTTAAGCTAACATTAGAATAACATATTTAATTAAATCAAATAAGTAATACTGAGTAACATGGAACTGAAATGCTTCTTAATGAAAGCCACAGAAATAGGATGGAGATCATCAAAGTTTTCTATTCAAACATAGAAAATCAATGTTGGTTCTATTTTTCTTCTGATTCTCACCACAGAGCAGAAATGCTTTTAGGTATCTCTTAACACTTTTTTCCAGTTGTGGTTTTTGTTTTATTTTCCTTTGCTTTCTTTGTTTAAAAGTCACAGCAATGATAGAGGTTTAAAATAGAAAAATAGCACATATTTAAATATATAGTGAAGGTCAAAAACAATTTGAATTCAAATGAATTTTCTACATGTATATACACAGATTTGTTCAGTCCTTAAAAACTTTTGTGCTATTTTGGAATTTACTGCAAAGTCAAGATAAGCACTGATTTTTATCTGAGAAGGGTGTTTCCTTCTCAGAAAAACAATCCAGGGCAATCTCCACAATAATAATAAACACAATAGCCAAAGATGTAGAAAATGAAAATTCATTATTTCACATTCAGTACATAGGGCTCTAACTCAACCGCACGAAAAAATTAACAATACACATGATTTCCTCTAGAAGTTCAATTGTTTTAACCACTCCAGGCAACTAAAAGTTTTTATTAACTTTTGCTAATGAACTGTATTCTGCTCCTTTATTACGTGTTATTGATGTTTTAAAAGTAATGGTTTTAAGAGATGCATTTCTAATTACTACCTCTAAACGTATTGCAAGCCAAGTTTCTACCATTTGAAAATTAAGCAATTACCTGTAAATGCCCATAATTGGAAATGTAATATAAATTCTGTTTTAACAAACCAATCCATTATGTCTTAAAGATAGGATAATTATCACAGATACTATAAAACTGGGTTCCATGGTGATCGGTGCCATAGAGATGTAAAGACAGATATAAAAAATAATAAAAGCAGCCAGAAAAAGAAAATTAAGTGGTTTGTGCAAGTAGAAAAAAAACATATGTCTTTGTGAATGAGAGGAGCAAAAAGGAAATTGAGAAGTAGAAAGAGGGGCTTTTCAACTAGCATTAGTATAGATTTATCTGAGTCTGCCCATAGTTACAATAATTTCACTAAACAGGAAGGTTTTTTTCCTTTGATGGCACTGGAAAAATATCCTTTATAAACACCGTTGATTTAAGGAACAGGGAGAAAACTCTGAATGAAGAGACAAAGCTGACCCAAAGCATATGCTTTAGTTACAGAGGAATACAGAACTTTGGCAAGTTAGCTGCATATTTAAATAGGGTGAAACTGATCACAATATTCTGTTTAACACTCTGTTAAGCACATAAATGAACAAAAATATTGTTTTCTTCAGACTTGGTGATAATTTGGTAGGATTTAAAGTTTTGTTTGTTTGTTTTTTTTAAGCAAATGTTGGGGCAAACACTTAGGTACACAGCCTCAATTTCATAAAAAACAAGGATAATACAACTGTTTTTCCACCCACAGTACCTAAAATGAATTAAGTCTTTAGCAGGTTCTCAGAAAGTATTTATTTATAAAGAAAGGTAGGAAGGAAGGAAGCTGTTTACTTCTGAATTGATGTAGAAACTGTTCTAAAACACACTGTCTTAACTCGTGTTTCTTCTTGCAAAAGCTACCCCATGCACAACTAGTCTTCACTCAAATCTAATGGCATTTATTGAGCACCTACTATGTATAAGGATTACCTCTTTTGCAGCTGTCACTAAGTATTAGTCTTTAATCCTGCAGCTGCAAAGCCCCAGGGGCAGTGAGCAGATGGGCCAGTAATAGCATACCACTCAACCCAGGAGCACTTTCACTCCATCTGGCACATTATTCCTGGAACAGTCACTGGAAAAGAAATTGCACTAGGTAAGAGTATTAACAAAGGCAGGGTGATGGGCTTCAGGAGAAATTACATGTGACGTGCAGCCCTTCTGGTCTTACCATCAGCAGCTGCACACCTCTATTCTACTCGGTTGTTAACTCTGCTCTCTGTCCTTCCACACTTCATCCTCAATTCATACTCCTCTTAAACTAATAGCTCTGCCAACTCTGGAACCATCCATCTTTCCACATCAGCATTAAGTTGTAAAGAAAATGAGAGATAGAGTAAAGTACAATCTTCCTACAACTTGGGTTACTTTCCTCCATTCTCATGGGTTTGGGTTACTCATTTAAAGACCACTCAGATTCTCCTCCCTATCCTTTGAGTACGCAGGCGCACTTCTTACCAAATTTCCTTCTCCATACTTTTACAGACCAGACATATTACATGAATACTGAATACTTTGAAAAAATGCTAATGGTTGGTGATTAGCAATTGATGCTAATTAAATTTTGGTCAATATACTAATAATCATCTAAACAAATTAATAAATCTGTTACTATTTCTTATAAAGATGTCAGCAATTCATTGGTTTTGGGGTTTGTTTGTTTGTTTGTTTGCTTGTTTGAGATTTATTTAGTTTTGCATACTAGCTGGGGTGCAGGTCAGAGGTGTGGGGCGGTGAGAGGGTTCACCAGAGACAGAGTGGGCAGCAGAACAGGCGGACTGACTGAAATACACTGCTGAGGGGAGCAGCGGGCGAGGCAGGAGAGGTCTGCTGCACCATGTGGGAATCTCCCCACCAGGCATCATACTTGCAGCTGGCAACAGCTCCACTGCTCTGTGCTTAACCCTTTGTGCCACCAGGGAGGCCCAGCAATGCATTGCTAATACATTTCACTCATGTGAGTGTTTATAAACTAAAGGTTAATAATTGCAATAAAATTTAGTAAGAGATCTGATTTAAAATAGAAGAACCAGAAAATGGAATGATATATACACTTCTCTAAAATAAACAATGGCTAAGATATTTAGCTAAAGGTAAATAACACTGATTCAGAAATGTAAAATAACTAAAACAAACAGAATCATTAATGAAGGTTTACTTTTCGCTTAAAAAACCAAAACTTTAATATTCTTTGCTTGGACTTACCATAATAAAAACACAGCAACACAAGAGAGAACAATGAGACATCACTTCCTAAGGGTTCACTTACTAGGTCAAGTGTGCATTAGAATCTTAATTCTGATCTACAAAATCATTGTCCTCTTCCAATTTAACTGAATACGTATATTCATGGGCTATTAAGGACACTTCAGAATTGTTTTTATCATGTCCCACTTGCGCCATCTTATAGTATACTTAGAACACACAAAAAAGGCTTACAGACCTATGTTTCTGAAATCTTCTGACTTTACCTTTAAAATTGAATATATAAGTGCTTGTAAGTACTCTTTTAAAATTTTACTTTCATGATAAATTCTTTATATTGAACCCCAAAGAGCAATTCATGAAGAAACACGAGAAACTTTTTTAAATGAATGACATGTGGGATCAAGAAGTTGGAGAACAGGGTTCCCTCTAATGAGAGTACCTCTAAACTCGCTTTATATTACCCAAAAGGAGCAGGAAGAGGGGAGGGGAGGAGAAGGAAACAACAAAAAGAAATCAGTGTGTGTAGCCAAGAGACAAAATGGAATTTGGAAGAGCTAAGAGACTAGGCTTGGAAAAATTAAATTTACTTCCTACAAGTCCATAGAACTGAGTAGGAAATATTGGTACAAAGTCCAGGAAGAAAGGGTAAAACCTCCAACTTAATATGACATACAAGAATTTCCTATTAAAATGCAGTCTACTGACTGATGAAGAATAAATACAATATTCCTAAAGAAATTCAGTAGAAGCTGTAGAAGCTGAAAGACTACTTAGCATGGGACACTGAAATTGTACATTTCTCTACTGGTAGGAAATGGGACTAGAGTCCAGCTCTGTGATTCTACATGTTGCAAGGACATAGCCAAATGTGTTGAATCCTTTTATCAAGTCCAAAATGTATAGGCTAACATTTAAAATGAAGAAAATATAATTTATATTTCAGTAATATACATCTGTCTTTTGGTGCTCAGCATTCAAAGTCTCTCTCTTGGTGGCATCAGTTTGATTTCTCCTTTGGAAAGCTCCCAGTCCCTTTGGTTAGAATGTGGCTGACCTAATTCCTACCCCTTCAGCTTGTATCATCCTCCTGGCCACAGAGATGCATGTGTGACTAAAATCAAACTGAGCCAAATAATCTTGGAACTTTCATTTCATTGGGGAAGGAAAGTTCTTTCTCCTGAGATGGCTAGGAAACCTTAAGTTTTTAAAAAGCAATCCTGTGAGTCCATGGCAATAATCATGTACCTCATGATGTTCCACTTCATGGACACCCTAAATGTGTCATCACAAGATGAGCACCCAGAAATAGCTGGGTCCATTCAAGGAAATTTTGAGTCACTGAGCCTTGCAGAATTTGCTTTAAAAACACCCCCAGTGGCATAAACTGTTTGGGCAGGAATCTGAGTCTTCAGCTAAAAAGTACAGTATGGTGACCCAGCTATTAACTGGAGAAGTCACTAGTGGGTGGACAGGTTTTATATTCCAGAAGGTTGGCAAGTTGGCTGCAACAGCTGTGGGAGGTGGATTTCTTCTCATTCAATTTACAAACCATGCTGGCTATGTCAAAGTTGACTAGCAGCAAGCAGAGAGTTGTGAAAGCCAAGGAAAGTTGAAAATCCCTAAGAGCAATCAGATACCTACAGAGGTCAAAAGTAAAGCAGAGGAGATGGTGTTATTTATGAATAAGAATGTTCTAGTGGCTGGCAGACTTTTCAGAGGCTTTCTGTCTGGCATGGTATCCTAAGACAGATGACTTCATTTCTATAATTACTGTTTTTAGCCTACCTGCATTCTCTTCCCTCTATCATAGGACATGAAGTATCTCGTCCTCCTCCTCTTCTCCCATGCCTTCCTTCCTACCCCCACCATATATGAATGACTCCTACAGGTATCCTTAGGTATAAGTTACCAGGGCTCTACTGTGAATTGGTGGTGAGTGAAGACATAATGGATATCAGCTCTTCTCCCAACACACTCCCCACTTGACTGATCTGTGGGTCAGCAAGAAGGGTCCTTTCCCCCACCAACGTAACTACTTACTAGAACCTGTTGCAAGATGGCTCACTGTGAAGGATGAGTGAATCCCCAAAGTAGTCCCAACTGCTGATTTGGAAGAGGAACAGCATAACATAGATGCTGTGTGGAAAGGAACTGAGTACATTTTCCTTTAAGCCATCTTACCACCGCAAAGAAAGAGGCAATGCAGAAAAGAGCTGAGAGAAGGAGGAAACTTGAAATCTGATGCTAATCCCTGGTCCATCAACACCTGGACTTCTCAGCCACCAGCTCCACAAATCAACACATCCTCTCTTCTGCTTTAGCTACCTTGTGTTGCGTTTTTCTCACTTGCCAACAAAAAGTCCTGACTATTATCAAAGGAGGAAAAAATCAGAAAGGAAGCTTGAATATACCTACTGGCTAATCATCTAATTCACTGTAAATCTGAACCTTTAAACCCTGAAATATCTAGGGTCTCCCTAGGTAACCTTTGAACTGCTTCCTCACCATCACTATTGTCCAATTTGTACCAAAGCTGCTCTACTCACAGCTTTCCTCCTGCGTTTCGCCTAATCCCTCAAGAGGTTCTCTCTTGGTTTCTTAATCCTCCAAGAAAGAAATGACATGGGGCACTTCCAAGAGTCATGAGCAGTCCTGTTCATGAAAAGCAGCCAGCTCTCCCTTGTGGTGCTGCACTCATGCCTCAACTGGAAATCTCCCCTCTGCCTAAGTGAACAGACTATTTCAAAGGCAGGACTCCAGAGATAGTTTGTCAAGCTGTCTAGGTTCCCCATTGTGAAACCACTGCACAGGCTTCTTTGTGCTCCTTGAATCAGGGCTTTCTTCCTCCATGAGCTTTACACCCATTAACCAGGGCATCCTGGATCTCCTCATCACGCCACACTTAAGTCTTCTGCATTTTTTAGCATTTTATAATTTTTACGTTTTCTTAATAAACTAAGAAACTGTTTATTCTACAAATTTTAACACAGCATGGTATGGACCAATGCAAGAATTGAAATCTCCCTGACAATTGTTCTAAGAACAAAATAAAGTACAAAAGAGATAAAAATGTACACACTGTATTCATATCTGGTTATTATCCAATTTTATCTAATAATAGGAATCACAACATAGTTTTTGACAAAAGCTGAAAACAAGTTTCCCAAAAGAATGACTCTCTGCAATTTTACTCTGATAGTACCAGCCATCTAAATCTCCCCCACCATGTACATATGACAGTTTAGTCAAAATGAGGCATTCAAAATAGAAGCGAAGCATCGGATTTGCTGCTTATGGTGCAATGTCCGCACAAAGCCTCACACTTTGGACAGGAAGGGAAGAATAATACTGTATCCACTGGTAACTGCAGGGGGACTTTTCGGGAAGCAAAATGGCATTACTTGAGTTGGAATTTGGCCAGGACACTGGGGCTAAATACCCGGACTCTTATGAAAAGTGCCCTGGGATTGTTAATGCCCTCGAGTCGTCAGGACCTCAGTTTTGTGTCTTCTGTGAAAAGAAAAGCTGATTAGATCATTTAAGTAAATCTCTCGGTGGGCTTCTTTAGCATCTGATTATCTAGATATGCTTTAATCACTGGCAGATTGCTCTGGTTGAAATTAATGACAGATTAATGTGAGACACTCCAAGATATCAAAGCCCCAAAATATATACCTCAATAATATATCACATATATATTTTTTCATTTGTTCCCCAGGGGATTAATTTAGAGCCCCAGCAATTCCTACTTGGACTAAATCATGCTGTTTAAAGAGTACATAATATCCCAATTATCCTGTTGCCCTTATCTTTATGAGTCTCCCAAGGAGGGATAACCTAAGTGGTGTGATTAGATTTAATACCACATCCCTGAAACCAAGGTCCTGTTTCAACAGACACTTTTTTAAAATAAACAATTACTCTGAACATTAAATCTTACATGTTATTTACTAAAACACTTACCCATAATAAGACTTCAAACATAATTATCCACCTCTTTTTGCCATACAGAAATCTAGACTCTGTTCAGATTTCTTAAGGGAATAAGGAAACAGAATCTTCATTTACGTGAGAATAAAATTCATAAATATTTTAAACTAGCATACATGTTTAAGAAAGGAAACATTTTGTGTATTTTATTATGTAAACAAGCACTCTTTTAAAAACAGAGTTGGGAGACGTTACTTGAAAATATTAGCAGATGAGTTCTTCCCCCCCTCTTAATCATTAGCACCTACAAAACCCAAAATGGGATAAATGAATTAATTTCCCTTCTTTCCCTAATGTTTTAATTTATAAGCATACTCCACTGTCCCTCTTGAGAGACTTATTTTTTTCCTTCCATGCTTTGCAGAAGCATTTTTAAATTTTTCTTTCACCCATGAAGCAGTTTTTCTGAGTCTTGTTCACAACTCTGAAACAGGAGACTTGGAAGTGGTTCTGAACCCAGGTTGTGCACTAAAATCACCTAAGCACTGAAAAACATGAATCCTTTACCCCAGTCCTGAGATTCTAAGTCAGGTGCTTTGGGACTGGCATTTATCTTTTGTAAAGGTTCTTCAGGTGATTCTAATGTGCAACAGGGCTAACTATGACTGAACTGGGGGTTTCCAGGGTTCTTCCGTCCCTAAAGCTGTGTCCATTTGTTCGCTGAATGAACATTCAGCTCACATGTGCAGTGTACCGATGTGTCCACTTCCTCTGGCTGTCATAACAAATTACCACAAACCTAGTGACTTAAAACAACAGAAATTTATTCTCTCATAATTCTGGAAACTCAAAGTCAGAAACCAAGGTTCCAGCAGGGCTGGTTCTTCCAGGAGGTTGTGAAGGAAAATCAGCCCTCTGCCTCTCCCCCAGCTCCTGGTAGTTGCTATCAATACTCAGTTATCTTTGGCTCATGTCCACATCACTCCAATTTCTAACTCCAACTTTCTATGGCCTTCCCCTCTGTGTCTTTTCCTTTTTCATCTCTTATCAGGCCTTGACATTGATTTAGGGCCCAACCTAATCCAGGATGCTTTCATCCAGAGAGCTGAACCTTAGTTGCATCTGTAAAAACCATTATTCCAAATAGGGTCATTCTCTGAGGTTCTTGATGGACACGTCTTTTGTGCTCACTATTCAACCCTCTACTCTGGAGGTGCCCTTTTATCAGAAGCCAGTAACAAGTTCTGCACCAGAACAACTGAAAGAGCACTCTGCACAAAAGTAACACAGGTAGTAGGGCTTTGGGCTGCCCTAACAGGGAGACCAAGGTTCAGAACAGAGGAGCAGTACCCCAGGGATGTGCCAAGGTGGCTCAGGCTGAATCCCACAGGCAGCTCAGGACTCGGCTATGAGGGAAACTCTACTCGAGATACAGACATAAGAGTCAAGAAAGAAGCATCCACTGCAGTGCAGGCTCCACAGCTATCCTGTCTGAGCTAGGACAGATGCTGGGACAGAGCGTTGTATGGCCTCAATTGAGAGAGCCCACAGAATTTGATTTCTGACTTCTCAAAAAGTCATGCATGCCCAACCTTTGAAAGAAGCCCACATTCATTATTTTCAATTGCTTTATGGCTGTCTTTCCTACCTCCCCTCCCCTCCACCAAAGAAAAACAAATCCTCATACCTTATAGATTTTCATGGATCCACAGCAAGAAGGAAAAGAGATGATAATGCTAGCAAATGTCCACTACAACTATAATCTTGCTGCTATGCCAATCCAAGCTATTTTCCTCTTTAAGATCTATGCTCAAAATCATTAGCCTTTCATGATTTTTCCCCAGCCATGGGTCTAAGGACAATCCCAGTCCACATCATTCAACTTAAACATTTTTTTATTTTTTTTTAAGATTTTATTTATTTATGCATACAAGCTGGGGTACAGGCCAGAGGCATGTGGTGGCGAGAGGGTTCACCAGAGACAGAGTGGGGAGCAGCACAGGTAGATCGAAGGAAATACACTGCTGAGGGGAGCAGCGGGCGAGGCAGGCGAGGTCTGCCGCACCATGTGGGAATCTCCCTGGTCAGGCGTCGAACTCGCTTTGCTGCTGCTGACAGCTCCACAGCGCAGCGCTTAACCGCTGCGCCACCAGGGAGGCCCCCAAACATTTTTTTATTTTAAATGTGTCTACTTGTACTTACAAATCTGTTTCCTCCATGCATCCCTACATCTCCTTAGACCTAGGCCCAATGAAGCTGAAAGCCCATCTCAGGCAGAAACCCTGCAATAGTTTCTATGGGATTCTTCCTAGGAACTGAGAGTGCCTCTTAACTGAAAACTGGTTATATTGGTACATCTCTAGTAAAATGTTGCTTCTCATTTACTCATTTAACTTCCTTTAGGATTATAACCCAAAAAAGAAGCAGAAAATGGGGCCTCCCAGGAGTTGTAAGGAGTTGTCTCAGCACTATCAAGCTATCACCAGCCCCTGCAGCACTAGTCTGATCCCTGACCAGGGAGCCGACCCACATGGCGCAGCAGACCTCTCCTGCCTTGCCCGCTGCTCCCCTCAGCAGTGTATTTCAGTAGAGCCGCCTGTTCTGCTCCCCACTCTTTCTCTGGTGAATCCTCTCACCCTCCCCCCACACACATACACATCTCTGGCCTGAACCCCATCTCCTGTATGCATAAATAAATTAACTCTTTAAAAAAAAAAGAAGTAGAGAAGAGGATGAAAAAATGTTTCTCAATTCTGAAGAAAGAGTGCCACAGCCACCAATGACACACAATGGTAACATTTTGTATGGCAAATTCACAAAGGGGCAGAGCAACAAATACTTACATAAAGACTGAGGGGGAAAAAAACACCTCTCAAACACCTACACATTTCTTCATTTCTTTAAAGTGGTTATGTTACTGGCTGACAATAAGAGCTGTATATGGAGAGCTTGCTTTCCTCCTTTAGTTCCCTGAATTAACAAGACCAAAGAACAACTCTGACAATACTTGATTATCTGGCTCTCGTGAGGACTACATTTTTGATCCTTAATGTTATACCCAATGGCAAGGATTTCCCATAACTAACCTGTCAACACTAAAAAGAAGAGGTAGCCCGAGTTGTCTGACCCTTGTGGGCCAGTCCTGCTGGGAGCATGATGTAGTTGCCAACAGTGAGAGATTCTGCATCTGCTCTGCTGCATGGGCTCCCTGTCAAAAGGATATCCTCCATTTTCTTCAGGCCTTAGCTTCAGAGACTATCCATTTAGCCACATCACAGAATGTCAGACTTTGTCAACCTCAGACATCACCAATCCAGTTAAATACAACTATCCTTAGGAAATATTTGCAAATCATCTGATACAGGACTAATGTCCAGAAGACACAAAGAACCCCAACAACTCAATAACAAAATAACAAATAACCCAACTGGAAAATGAGCAAAGGACTTGGAAAATCTACAAATGGTCAATAGCAGGTCACTAGACATTCAACATCAGTAACCATTAGGGAAATGCACAAATGTTGTGGGAGATGTGGAGAAAATGGACCCTTGTACATTGCTGGTAGAAATGTAAAAGGGAACAGCCATTGTGTAAAACAATATGGCAGTTTCTCAAAAGTTAAACACTGAATTACCCTATGGATCTAACAATCTATGGAATTGCTAGCAAGTGGATCTAGCAATTCCACTTCTGCGTACATATCAGAAAGAATTAAAAGCAAAAACTCCAAAAGTTATTTGTGCACCTACTACAGTATTATTCATAGTAGTCAAAAGGTAGAAGCAACCTAAGTGTTTATCACAGATGAATGGATACACAAAATATGGTACCTGCATACAATGGAAATTTTTTAACATGAAAAAATGAAGGAAATTTTGACACACGCCAGGACAGATAAATCCTGAAGACACAATTTTACTACATTAAAAAAAGATGTATTTTGGGGCCTCCCTGGTGGCGCAATGGGTTGAGTCTCAACCTACGAAGCTGTCCGCAGCCACTGTAGCACAAGTTCGATCCCCAGCCAGGGAGATTTCCACATGGTGCAGCAGACCTCTCCTGCCTCACCTGCTGCTCCCCTCAGCAGTGTACTTCAGTCGATCTGCCTGTTCTGCTCCCTGCTCGGTCTCTGGTGAATCCTCTCATCACCCCACACCTCGGGTCTGCACCCCAGTTGTTGTATGCATAAATAAATCTTTAAAAAAATATATGTATTTTTTAAAAATCACCCAAGTCCATTTTTAAATTAAGGCAATTTGCTTATCTTGCTTTTTGTTCTGAATGGTACTAAAAAATAGCATATCATCTACCATATTTCTTTTAAACATAAAGAAAAAGAAAAGCTTTTTCTCTCAATCATCCTCCTCAATTTGTTGCATAGTAAGGCTTTAGAAATAGTCTGATAGTAAAAATAAAACCATGTCATTTTCATAGCTTTTAATTCAGCTGATGCTCTGTTGATTCCTACTCACCTTTCTAATCCCTTCCTCATTGCTGTGTCTCAGTCCTGATTCATTCATAAATCCTTAGCATTGGCCCCTCCCACCTAAACACCCAGAAAGGAGGAAGAAATCTCTCTCTGGGGTTTACACCTCTTAGAGACAGTAGAATCAATAGACCTTTTTTTTTTTTTTCAGTACACACATTTTAAGTGTGCAGTTCATTGAGTTTTGGTTTTTTTTTAAAGAAATTTTATTTATTTATGTATACAAGCTGGGGTACAGGCCAGAGGCGCGGGGCGGCGAGAGGGTTCACCAGAGATAGAGTGGGGAGCAGAACAGGCAGACCAGAGACACACTGCTGAGGAGAGCAGCGGGCGAGGCAGGAGAGGTCTGCCGTGCCATGTGGGATTCTCCCCGGCTGGGCGTCAAACCGGCATCGCCCGCGGCCAACAGCTCCACAGTGCAGCGCCCAACTGCTGCGCCACCGGGGAAAGCCCTCAATAGACCTTTTAGCAGCCCAACCTACAAAATCCCCAACACCATGAACAACCAGAGGAAAGTGATTCTTTCAACTCTTAGAAAAGCAATAGTGCAAGTAACCAAAATAGCTAGTAAAATAGATACTGCAGAGTTGGAGTCATAGAAGGGACACTATGACTTTGGCTCTAGGACATTGGTTCTCAACACTGGAACTATTCTGAAAACCAGGTTGTAAAAGCAGTAGAGGGGAGGCTGGACATAGGAAGAAGGGGGATGCTTTATGTGGAAGAGAAAAAAGAAAAATAATGGGAAAGCAACAATCAAAGCTGAAAGTTTGTCTCACATTTTGCATATGAAATTAGACCTAAAAATGAACAGAGTAGCTTAAGTACAAAATATACTCTTTTCATTATGGTAGAAGACTAGACAAGGATGAAATAAGCTTCTGTGCATCTGAAAAAATCTTCACATTCATTATGACTTACAAAGTGTTTACTAGGAGGTAAAACGTATTCTTTTTAAAATAACAAATAAGATAACAAATCTTCCAAATAATTCCATCGAACACTTTTACAATCAGAAAAACAAATCCTCTAAATAAAAAATGAAAAGATCACAGACTACAATAATATAAATGTTTCCTTTTGCTAAATACAGTGATTTTTATTATCTATACTATTTACCACTGTCTATAGTGTTTATTGCCGTGACCCTTCACACCTGGTCAATGCATCTTGAAACACTTCTCAAGTCCCAATACCCACAGCCCCATACTTCTGTTTGTATAAATGACCTGTATGCACCTGTGTGGAGTTATTGACTTCTATGACACATCAGCTGGGCAGGCCTTCATTAGTTTTGATGCTTAATAAAAATTGTTTCTCCAAAGTTTGCAACATGCCAGGAGGATGGTGAATTTCCTAGATCATTCCCGCTATACCCATTCAGGAAAAAATACATATTTTTTAGTATTTTTTCTTTTAATTTAATTTTAATTTATATCCTTTACATTATTATATATCCACCGTAAGTTTCCCACCACCAATTCACCCGTGAGCCATCACCATAGTCCCTTGTACTCTTTTCTCCCCTATTTTGGTTCTTCTTCCTCCCCGTCCCCTGCAGAATGTCTCTTATTTGTGACTGCCTGCTAGTTTTCGTTTTTGTTTTTTATTTGTGTGCTATTTTCTTCTTCTGATTTCTTGTTTGGCTCTCTTATATTCCTCCTATAAGGGATACCATCCCATTTTTAGAGGGAGAAAGACCAGACAGACACTTGGGCAAAGTATTGGAAGAAGTTGCAGTCCTGGCATTGCAACGTGCTGACTAGCCTCACGCCACTTGGTGGCACTGTTGACTCCAATTTGCTCCCTGATCCAGGCGATGGGTATGTCAACTGATCCAACCATATAAGGATGTGTGACTGGCTCCATGAGGAACTTCATTAAGCCCTGACAGCCTTTATAGAATCATCACAATGGCTACATTGTGATGGTAAGTTCTACCGTAAATGCCCTCCTCTTACAACTTTCCCTTGCTTTTTCTCCAATAAATCCAACCTTTACTTCCAGTTACCTATCTCAGTCTGCCTCTGAGAAATCTTCCCTACCAACTTCCCTCACCGAAGTCACCCAGAGGGTATGCAAACTGGAAACTTTAATGGCACCCTGATAGAAAACTGGGCAGGGACCGGGAAACAAAATGAGTTAGTAAAAAGGAAGTAGTACCACCATCTTGAGACTTAAATTAATAAATATGTATATAATATTAAATATATATTATATATTAGTATATATGATATTATACTAAATATATATATATATTAAACACAGAGAAACAATACTTGAATAGACTTCGATTTATGTGGCCTATTTGGTTGGTGCTTTCATGTAAACATCCCAACACACCTACATAAGCATCCTATTTCAGAGCCAGGGAAGAAAGCTCACAGGGGTTAAGCAACTTGCTCAGGGGCAGGCACACAATTAGAACTTGTGGAACTCCAGGGTCTCACTGTCTTCTCCAGGACCTGCACTGTCTTGACATAGCAGAACTATCACAGGGCTCCCCATGCAAATACATATAGAAACCCAACACCCTCTGTCCTAAATCTAAGAACTGAAGTGGGGCCACCTTCCTCTCAGGGACGTTGGTGGCTCTTTTCTTCATTTACTTGGTCTGCAACTGTCCCCACAAACACATAAGCACACATACCAGGCTGCATACTCCACTTGTTCAACTTTTCTTCCTTTGAGATGGCCAACACTGTGAATTTTTGTAGGATTGCACTTGAACAATTGGAAGAAGCAACATATGCTGACACACATGATCATTGTGTTGTTTTCTGCATCCCTCAGCATAGTTCCGCTCTATCGCATGTTGATCTTTCCTTTTTTGTATAAAAAGAGAGTGTATCAGAACCCTGAACAATTACAATAGAGTTTCCTCATGGGAAGAGCAGAATATGGCCATTTTATATCAATAATATTATAATTATTCAGTTCTTGCTTTGAAAAACATGTGCTATTTTCTTTAGTGAGAATAGCAATATATGTCTCAGCTAGCTCGGACCGTAAATCATCACCAGCAAAGTATAAAGCAGAGGGGGTTGCAATCTTATTATCAGCATTTAGTTTATGATGCATATAAAATATGGCTAACTATAAAGTAATGATGTTGGTCATTTGACAAACACAACTCATATACACAATAAAAAATGTCATCTTCTAAACAGAAACCTTGGAATATTATATAGATATTCTTGAGATTCCTCAAAACTCTGTAAAAATTCCTTTTTTATATATTGCATTCAATGCCTGACATACAATTTTGATTCTTCTCAATTGTGGTAAATATTCATACTTTGAGGGTGGATTTCATTTTTGGAAATAGATGAATCATTTGGATCTAAATCTGGTATATAAGCTGGAGAAATCAGCTTAAATCAAAAATAAGATTCATTCATTGAATTATTCAACAAATATTGCACTGGAAATTGTAACGTTACCCTGAAATTTAGTTTTTAAATACCATTCTTCACTAAAAGGAATGAGGAATCCTTAGAGAAATAATAGATTCTAAAGATGGGCAGGAAAAGTATCAGATGAGTCTGGAACATCTTTATGTTCCAGAAAGTAAGGAGGGGCCCGAAGAACAAAGGGATCATGTGAAAGGACACAGAAACTTATGTATAGGGGTCACATTAGCCTGATGGCAAACAACTGAAGAATCAAAATAACAATAGCAATGAATTATAACTCAATGAATAAAATAAGAAATCATAAGTCAATACTGATATAAATAAATGAACAAAGTAAAACTTTAGTGAAAATTACAATACATACCTAGTCTCAAAGACTCTCAATAAAATTTGTGTTGATTACAAAGGGAAAAGAAATAATTTACAGGGGAGCAGCCTGATAATTTACAGGTTTAATCAAATGATAGACATGAACATCATCAGTAATGGAGTGAATCAAAACGTGTATCACGTGGTAGAAGGCAGTGAAAGAACACAGCACCATGTCCATGCAATTTCTTCCAGCCACGCCAACCTTAACAAAATCGTAAAGAAAGATGAGCCAAACTCAAATTGAGGAACATCAGCTGATCTTCAAACGTGTCACAAAGCCCACCAAATGACTAAGAAATCATTCTGGGTTTAAGGAATTTAAAAAGAGATGGCGAACAAATACAGCATGTGATTCTAGATGAGAAGTTTCTACTATAAAGGCTATTACTGGAACAACCGGCAAAACTTGAATACAATCTGAGGATTAGATGACTGTGATAAATCAACATTTGTTTCCTGATGTTGATGGCTGTGCTATCATTGTACAGGACAATGCCCTTGTTTGTAAGAAATCCCCATGACATATTTGGTGGCAATGAGGCATCCTATCACAACTTACTCTCAAATGATTCAGAAGGGAAAACGATACTCCTTGTACTGTACTTTCAAAATTTTGTAAGTTTGAATTTTTCCAAAACAAGAATGTATAAGAAGAATAGAATTATTTGACTCTGCAACAGGCCATTCTTCACCTCCCTCCACTGCCAACTTGATCTTGTATCTGAACTCACACAAGGAGGGAAAAAAATACTTTCACTAAGGACTTGAAAACACAAGTATCTTAAAAGGGAAATCATGGGAAGTGCAGGAAGAATATGCCCTGTTTTTGTTGATTGCTTCACAAACCAAAGAACCTTGTAAGAATAAACATTAACACTGAACCAGGAGCCATGAGACCACTTTGGGTATAAAAATAAATAAATAAATTTAAAGATTCTTTAGGGCTTAAGATCAGAAAATTAGGAGGGGTTATCAGACAGCAGAGCATGATGCCAGGACAAGCAATTGCCTATTTAAATTGGTTTCACCAATGTGCCTCCAGAAGAACTGTCTGACTATTGTGTTTGACTGTCCAGGAAGTTCCCTGTCCCTTCTTCTGGACTGAGATCCTGTCCCTCCCACAATTTTAAAACCTTACCCTCCCCCCGCCCCCTTGCAGCAGTGATCTCTTTAAAGTGGTACACTGTGATCTAAAAGGGTCACTCTGAGTTCTCCTTGAAATAGTTATGAGATATCAGAAGAAAGACACCCTTTACACTGTGTCCACATAGCTCTTCCTGTGACTCCAGCAGATACTCTGTACAGACACTGATGTCCTTCCAGAGCTAGCAGGCACCTTCACATTGAAACTACTAGAGACTGGGTTTCTCTCAGTTGATTCCCCTCCCCCGTGACTAGCCCAGCTGTCACCTTGAAAAAGACAGACCCTGATGAGTATTAATATAATACTATCTGAATTTCCAACACCAGGCTCCACTCTCTGGGTGGCATATATTCAATTCCAGGCCTTCCCCATCTGCTGGATAAACTTGCCACAGAAGTCCCAGAATTGGGGAGCTTAAGAAACTACATCCTGGAGTCCAGGATTGACCTTGAGTCAGGCTCTAATTTCTCCACCCCCTTATTTTAACCAAAGCCAGTGCTGCACAGAGTTATCTGTTTATGGGCTGAATGTTGAATCCACTCTACACATTGTTACCTTAAATTTGTAAAGCTCATCTTCTCAGTTACATTTTAACTGCTTGAACCTAAACTCCCTTTTCTCTTCCTGTAAATCACTGAGGAACATTTAATGAACACAATTGAATGATTATCAAAAGTATAAAAAGATCAGCTTAACGCTCATGGCTGAGAAAAAAAGTAAGACTAAAGATAGCTGCAAAGTTTCACTACAAACTCCCAACACCTTATTCGGGATAGACTTCCAAGAAACACTGAATGAATGAACTAACCTTGCCTTCTCCCTCCAGGTAAATCGCCTGCAACACCGGAGCCAAAGCTCAGGGGTCCTGCACACCAGCGCAGAGTGGGGCTGCTGGCTGCCAAGCCTTGATGTGACTTTACCACCTGGTCTGGTCATGGTTCTTGGTCAACTCATTAGGAAGCCTGGTGGGGAGTTTATGCATGGCTAGCCTTGTCGCACATGAATGCTTTTTAGAAAAGAAACCAGTGGGTTAGTGCAAAAAAATGTGAAAGGGTTATGCCAATCTGATCTCTCTCCTAAGGCGGTGTCACTGTGCTCGTCACACTTGCAGTGCCTAAACAGCTTCTCTTACTCATGCAGCAATACTGGGAGCACCCGGAAGACAAATGGCTACAGCTTTAGACAGAATCGCCTTCTAGAACTGCTTTCTTCTAGGCCCATTTTATTTCTTATGCTACATCGCATGCTGTTCGTGAAAACTGTCATTCTTCTGAAATAGATTTTATTAGGTCAAATTGATTTTCTCTCATTGTTTTGGAAACACTGAGTTTCTACAGTAGTGTATTTTTAGTGAATTCATTTCAAAACACTAACCACATAAATGTTCATTTAATTAATACATTTAACCATGATCCCCATAAACATTAAAAATTTTACATTTGTTGAAGTAAAATTCACATAACTGTATTCATACTAGAATAAGATTATATATAAGTATGCTATAAGATAATGTAATATGCTACAAAATATAGAATCTGATAATAAAAATAAATGAAAATCATGGCAACTAGGCAACAGGATGAAAGGAAGCAAAAATATTTCTCTCTTCACTGGCATCTTACTCTTCACCCAGAAATCATGAAGAAACATTAAAAAATCTTGGGGGGGGAGGCAGGGAATATGGAAATCTGTACTTTTTCATTTAGGATTTTCTTAAAATGGGCTATATTTGTACTTCGCCTTATCTTCAAATCTTTCTTTGTTAAGATGTATCTTGGAAAAATCCACTTTCACCAATAGAATTTAGTATTCTACTGGTACACTGATACAGAAAACAAACCAAAGAAACACAAGCAGTACTATTTGTTGTGTATCATTAAAATTTTCATAGGAATTTAAAGGTTAATTTCTATGCTATTTTCATTAGGGCCAATATAAAATAAGTTCTTTTACATTAGAGTTTAGAAATACCTAATAATAAACACAGGCTTATACAAAACTTCACAATTTGTCTAAGAAGACATCAATGACATAAGAGATTTCTAATTTTTCATGATTACACTGGGATACCATGACTCAATGGGACAAAGATATTTCCTTAAGGCATAAGTGTTCCTTATCTGTGTCCACTCAAAATGAAAAGATCTTTCCTTAAAACATTGAAATCAAACAAAGACTTAGACAATTATGTTTCTGAAGGTACGAATTAGAAATCAGATTTCTGATGAAACTAAACCAAGAGCAGATACAGTTTGCTAGAGTCCAATCATTACTCATACATCTGCCACCATTAAGGAAAAGGGCAAGCAAACCTCATCACCCTCTAGAATCCACACACTCTCCCCTCACCATAAACACACCACATATTTTCATGCCTTGGCACGTTAGCACTCACTGTCATCTCTACTTAGAATTCCTCCCTCAACCCCAACATCATCCCCAGTGAACTTGTTTATCTGCTAAACTATCCACCTAGATTCAAAATTTGGTTGCCTCTTTTTTGTGAGTTTCTATCACACCTTGTTATATCTCCAGCATATACATGACACAGTTACAATGATGTATTTTTAGATCTCTATGGACTCCTGGAGGACAGGGGCAGTTAACATCACTGTGTTCCCAGTGGCTGGCAATGTCTACTGCTGTCAACAATAAATGTTTGTTGACTGAATGAATGAGTTTTCTGAGAATTAAAGTTTGCCATCTTATTATCTCATTTTTACTTTATATCATTAATCTTTGTCAGATAACCCTGCCTAGGGTGTAATACGTAACTAAATTTTTGTATTGATGATTCAAGTTCATTGCCATTTTACAAAATATTGCTGCGGTTACTGAGATGTACGGAACTGACTGCTCTAATACCAAAAGCCTCCCCTTGATAGGTACTTACAAATTTCTGAATCATTTCGTAAGTTTCTCTGTCTCTCCTCTTTTTTCAGGCTTTCTTGTTATCCTGCACTTTGTAAAATAGCCTCTAACCATAATCACAATTCACTTCTCTTAATTGATAGCCTTTGATCTGCTAAGGACAAAGAATCTGATAACTGAGCTTGCTAAACCTGTGCAAGTAAAACTAAACAGTCTTTGATTGGGTGACTATAAAATGATAATGACTTGGGGTTCTGGTATTTGGAACATCCGACAAGTACTTCATCTGTTTGAGATCTTGGAAATGACCTCCCAGGTTCTCCACCCTAACATGCAGTTCTGATCTCCACATAAGAGAGGTTCTGTAATAATTAAGTACCTTAGATCTGATCTGCCATAATCCATATTTAGAAGACAAAGACTCACATGGAAATTTACTCAAAAATTAGAAGTTTAAAACAAATACGCTTAATAATTTCTGTACTAAATTTGACCACTTGCAAAACAGAAGACATATATCTATTATATGTAGAGATAGTCTGTCAAGATAGATTTGAATATGCCATATGTCTAAACTACCAGTGTCTTCCGCTGGCTTTTTCCTCATTTATACTACAAGTCGGTCATGAATCACCTAAAGGTCTACTGTCCCACCCTGGCAACCAATGAACTATCTCAACATTCTCAGCCTCCTGGCAGAGAAGGCGAGACGTTGCACACCATATACTGGCTCATAAAGCTGTGCAAGTGTCACACACACCACCTCTGCCCTCATTTATTGTTCAATGCAAGCCACATGGCCACTCCTGTAGTCACCCAGGCAGGAAGGTACAATCCTCCTTCAGGGAAGAGAACCACTGAGAAGGAAACTGGGAAGTTTGGAAAACAATGTACTACTGTTGCTAAAAAAAGGGATGCAATGAACAATCACAGCACTCCTTTCACAGAGGATGCACTTGCCTCCGAATCTCTCTCACCCTGACATCCCAGACAACACTACCAAATGACTGACTTAGCAACTGAGATAAAAAGTATTTGCCAATCCTTCTATAAAGAGTCAAGTAATCCAAATTTCAGGGCTCAGGGAAGCTTCCTAGAAGCAATCTTCCTAACTAGGTGACAAAAAGTGGGGAAGCTATCTGGGGCAGAAGAAACAGTACATGCCAAGCTCTTAGACAGGATGGTGCTAAATGAGTATTCCTCCACAGGAGGAAAGACAGTACCTGAACTCATGTGGTAACAGACAAGAATGAAAAACTGAAGTGAAACAGATTTCACAGGCTCTTGCTAGGGTTGAGGGAGAATAAATCCAAACTGACATTTAGGTTTCTGGTTTGAGCTGAGTCTGGATGACACTGACATTCAGGAACTAGGCATGAGGAAGGAGAAACAGATCTGCTGAGGGACAAGAGGTCATTCCTAGCATGTGAAGTTTAAGCAGTCGGCTCTACACCAAGCTCTGGCCATCCTAGCATATGTCCATCTTCCCTGTGCACATGTGAGTCCCAGGAAAATGGGAATCCTACCTATTCAGACCACTAAAACACCTGAGTTATTCAAGAGCCAAAGTTTCCATAGTAAATTTCTTACAAAACAGTATTTAACACCCCAAGAACCCCTGCCTAATAAGACTTCAAATATATATTCTGGCTATAAACAAAGACAATGTCTTCTAAATCACAAGTCCAAGTTCATTGTCTACTTGACTATTTCCCCTTAATTACAAGAATATGTTTTTACAATCAACAAAGTTGTCACACTTAATATTTTTGTTTTAGTCTTAAATCACCTCGCTGACCTGTATTACACAAGTCACCTGATCAAATGCCAGTTTTTAGGAATCAGAAAGTTGAATATCCTCCCCAATTCCACCGAGTTTTGCTATTTCCGACCTGGTTCACTCAGCTCATGGTTGCCAATGCTTGCTTTTCAGTCTAAATACATTTCTCTATTGAACTTGGATATATATATATATATCCAAGCAAGTGGACATATCCATTTTCATGTCCTAGAGATACTTCCAGTTAACATTAACAAAACAAAAAAGAACCATTTCCAAATATATATTTAATATTTTCTCCCCAAAGCACCACCAACATCCAACCAATCATCCCAACTACAAACTAGGCACTACTTTGACTCATCCCTCTCCTCCACACTCCAAAGACAAATCCATCTTCTAAATTTTCAAATTTGTTCAAATATTTCCCTTTCTACACCCACTCCTAGTTCCAGCCCCTGACCTTTTTTCTGGCTTATTAATAAATCTCCTAACCAAGACACGCCCCCAAAACATGGCGGCGAACAGACGCTAGGATCAGGCTCTCCCACAAAAAATCAATTTATGGAGAAAAATATCCCTAACTTTGAGAGCTGTCTCGAAGAGAACCGGATACCCTATGCAATACAATCAACCCAGGGGGTGCTTTGGACTTAAAAATACACTGAAGAGTCGGAGTAAAGAGAAGAGAGGGGACATCTGATTCCACACAAAGGAGGAGCAGAAAAGAGAGATGGGCGGACCAGCTTCCCCTGAGAGCCACTGAATACGGGTTAGAAACTGCAGTTAGATCGGAGGGCTCCGGCCAGCCGACTGGGAGCGCGACCCCCGCTCCTCCACCCCAGGACCCCCCTCTCTTCCCCGCGTGGCAGCCCTGAGGAGCAAGAAAGCGTGAGGGTCACTGTGTCCCATCCCCCACCTGGGGATAGGTAACATCTCAAAGGGGAGAAAGTCCAAGCAAGAAACATCCGCCACTGGTTGCTAGGTGATAGATTAGCCAGAAAAACCGGTTGGGCTGCAAAACCTCCTGTGGAGACCACCTCATTCTGGGCTTTAGAATGCAAATCGATGGGAGGGGAAGGATGGAATTTAAGGACTATTGACTGACAATCACCAAAACCCCTCCCATACCTGTTGCTGAAAATATCTCCTGCTGAAACTATCTCCGACCACACCCTCCCCCTGCAAAGTGTCAGCATCTTGGCACCCAGAGGGCAGCAAAAAACAAACAAAAAAAAAAATGACACAGCAGATGGTGAACACGGCCCAGCACTCGCCACCCCCCCCAACTTCTAGGCGGCTGCACACTGGCACCCTAGAAACTAGGTGAGGTGAAACGCTGATCAACAGCCACCCACAACCTCCACCCCTGCACCCCTTCGTGGGGTAGCAGGCCCCAAGCAGCAGAAAACAAAGTAAGACCAGGAGCTCCCAACCCCCCCCCACCAGACATAACCCTAGGGGCAGGAATAGCCCCAGGCAAACATCGGAGGAAAGGAGGGGAGGGGGAGAAAGAATAGAAAGACTCCAAGCAAGGACTAATGACAGCAGCAACAACAAGACAACAACATATGTCACTGGAAAGGAGGGGCTGAACCCCAGCAGGGGACCCAACCAGAAACCCCAGAACCTAAGAGCAAAAGGACTACAGAACTCCAAATTAGCATCTCCCCAATATTTATTTTCTTTATTATTATTTTTTATTTTTTACTATTTTATTATTATCCCTTTTTTTTTTTTAACTTTTAACCTACCTTTTTCTCTTGGTCCTTCATTCCTACTTTTCTTCATCTCCATTCCTCTTTTCTTTCCTCTCCCTGTTTGTTTTTCTCTTTTCCCCTCCCTCTCTTCTCTCTTTTCTTTCTTTTTTACTACAAACCACCCCTTCATCTTCCCTAATTAAACTCAGAACCGGAAACAAACTGGAGACACACCACGAGAAACACAAAAATTCAACAAAGAAAAATAAGAAAATCCAGAAGATATGTAGTCCAGCCAAGGCAACTCAGACACTAGGGAACCAAAAACACTCCTGAACAAGTAAAACCAGGAGTCATGCCCACCAGCACCAGTGGAAAACTACGAACAGAGCAAAGCAGAAAACCAAAAATGAGAAAGAAAAAAGTCACAAATGACCCTCAAAACAATACACCACAAAAAGAAACTCCCTCTCCAGAACCCATTAATATGGACATAGAAGATTACATCCACCTAACAGATAAAGACTTCAAAATAGCCATCACAAAAAAATTGATAGAATTAAATGAAAAGAACAAAGAACTGAGGGATATAAACAAAGAACTGAGGAACGA
>PVIJ01016763.1:0-31642 GCA_004024925.1 Scalopus aquaticus | reverse complement strand
AAAAAAAAAAAAAAAAAAGAAAATCTCCTGTTGATAAACTCTCTGGCTACACCCTCCCCTGCAAAGTGTCAGCATCTTGGCACACGGAGGGCAGCAAAAAACAAACAAACAAACAAACAAAAAAAGACCACAACAGGTGGTGAACACGGCCCAGCACTCGCCACCCCCTCCAACTTCTAGGCTGCTGCACACTGGCACCCTAGAAACTAGGTGAGGTGAAACGCTGATCAACAGCCACCCACAACCTCCACCCCTGCACCCCTTTGTGGAGTAGCAGGCCCCAAGCAGCAGAAAACAAACTAAGACCAGGAGTTCTCTTTAAATTATCCCAAAGAGGGCCTCCCTGGTGGCGCAGCGGTTAAGCGCTGCACTGTGGAGCTATGGGCAGTGGCGATGCAAGTTGGATGCCGGGCCAGGGAGAATCCCACATGGTGCGGCAGACCTCTCCTGCCTTGCCCGCTGCTCCCCTCAGCAGTGTATTTCTGATCTGCCTGTTCTGCTACCCGCTCTGTCTCTGGTGAACCCTCTCGCCGCCCCACGCCTCTGGCCTGTACCCCAGCTTGTATGTATAAATAAAACAAATAAATCTTAAAAAAAAGAATTTAAAAAAAATAAATTATCCCAAAGAACTCTTACACCATTTTCACTAATTTTTTCTTTTTTTTTCATTTTGCTGGTCTATTTTTGTATTTTCTACCATTGTAATTTCAAGTTGTTGTACTTTATCAGCAACTTGTATTTGTTTATTATTTAGGTCCTCTATCACATCTTTTAGTTCAGTTATGGCATTTTTAAGTCCATTAATTCTGCTTGAAGTGTTCTCATGTTTTCTCTTTCTTTATTGTATTCCTGCTTTCGCACATTCGTTATTTTTTTTATGTTGACAAGTACAGTTATCACTGTTACCTTGAACTCCTCTAGGCAAATTACACTGGATTTGGTCATTTCTTGAGGTTGGTTTTTTGTTGTTCCATTATATATGCTGTATTCCTTTGTCTCCATATTTTAAAGGGTTGAAATAGCTTTCTTTCTTGTCTTCATGAATTGGCCTTGTATTACATTTATAAGTTACAAGATACGATCCTAAATTATTTACCTGGGAACCTTGGGTGTGTATTGCTTCACAAGCTGAGACCTCTGCATCTATTTGGATGACCATAGCTCTAGTGACAGTAGGAGATAGGAACCAGGCAGTAGAGTATCACGAGGTTGCTACTAACAAGTCCTAAGGGTTCAATCCTTCTAAATTTCTACAGTTGTCCAAGTTGGGGAGAGGGGTAGATTCTACAATAATCACCCTCCTAAGCCAATTCTTCAGTTGAAGTCTCCTGACTTATCTTGGGCTAACATCAATCTCTCAGCTGTGGTTCAGCTTTAGTTTATAGTTTCTACAGCCATTAGTTTCCCTCCTCCCCAGAGAGTGGGGCCAGGGGCAAAATGATCTGAGAAGCGCTTGTTCACACTGTGGTCAGGCTCCTGTCACCGTTGATTACAGGCAAATTAAATGATAGGTATGTGTTTTTTCAAGGTTTGCACATGCCTTCCATAAACGACTGCCTCCTCTGCAGACCTCTCTCAATAGTTGTAACAGCAGAAGTGTGCTATGGTTGGGCTAGAGTTTTGATCAGGGTTTGTTCCATTTGCCCTGTAGCTTTCTCTGGTTGCCAGGGTCCAGGGGCTTTGAACTCTGCTTAATGGTAGTGTGCACCATGTGTACTTGTTATACAGGCTTTAGTCCAAGATGGGAGTGAAGCAGGTGTTTTGCATAACACTACCTAGAGCTGTGGAGAAGAGCCTCACAGAGAGGATGTATCGTGTATTGCTAGCTTGGGAAAAGATCTGAATTAAAAACTCAAAGTATGGTTTCTACTGAATACATACCACCTTTGCACTGTCATAAAGTAAGAATGACTTAAGTCAAACCATCATGAACCAAGGAACTCTGTATCTGGTTACATCCTAGATCTCTCACTAGGCTGAAAGTTCCTTAAGGACACAACCAAGTCTTTTTAGTCCTTGTAAGGCATATTGTAGGCAATTACTAATTACACATGTTTGAATAGTGTGGAGATACCCTGGTGCCTTGTGCATAGTAAGACGATGTTTATTGAATTGAACTATTTTCCAGGAAACATGCAGTAGATGGAGATATTAATGTAACTGGGTAATACTCGGGAAAAGTGTGAGGTAGTAAAGGGGAGTTTGGCTGGAACCTGAAGATTCTGCTAAGAAGGGTTGAGTAATTTGAGAAAAGGGGTTGAAGTGATGGATGAGCATCGGGACATGTCATAACATGGAGACCTGAGGAAGGATGCCAGTATTAGCCTTTCAAGCAGACCAGGTGGTTCTCTGTAATTGAATCACCCATGCCAAGTTGTGGGCAGCCAGTGTGCTTGTGGACACTGTGGCATTTTGCAGTTTGAATGGCTGGTAGAGGGAGATTTGGGCTGTGAGACCCCATGCATCCACAAATTTTTACTGAACACACATGATGGGTAAAAGTTGTTCTAGACACAGAGGAACACAACAGTGAATATGAGACAAGAAGATACACAATTCCCTCCCTTATGGAGCTTACCTTTCAGTGGAAGGACACAATCAATAAAATAACACTTATAGGATATAAGGTGGTTATAAATCTATGGAGAAAAATTAAGGCAGTAGTATGTTGCTGGAGGGGGTGTATGTTTCATATAGGAGTCCTACAGGAGATTAGAAGGTTCTCCTGCAGGGCATGTTTTAGGGGGATGTTCTGCAACCATCCCAGACCAGGTATGCTCCTCGTTGGTTCATGCAGACTCTTTTTATTAGCTGTTTTCATGCCATCCTTGCCTTCTGCTGCTCTCCGCCGCTCTCTGCCACACGGTCCTCTGCTTTTGCGCTCTGTTCTCTGCTGCTGCCACATGGCTGCTGTCGCACTCCCCTCACTCCTGTGATGCTGCCCTTATACAGCGTCTCTCCAGGCCCAGGTGCACCCACTCATGCATGCGCACGCTACCACGAGGCTTGTGTTCAAGGCTGCAGGTGTCCATTATCAAATCTAATGGTGGTAGGGTGGAAAATCCTGATGCCTCTTTCATTTACTCTACAGAGGATTAGTAGAGCTTTATGTTGGGAGCTCCCCACCAGGTTGAAAGAGGCTAAAATGAGGACTGGCATGATACTGGGATTTCATAGCTCCTCCAGTCCCATCTCTTCCCACTTTCTACTCCCTGTCTTCACCATGAAGATAATAGTTTCAGGCTCAGTTTCCTCATCTCAAATAAGAAGCCTCATCTGAAATAAGAAGCCCTTGCCCTCCTCCCTTAAGGGATACATAGCTATGAAAACTATGAAAATGATGTGAAAAGCTTAAGGCATGTCATAAAGATCCCTGGTAAATGTCACCCTAGTGTAGACTTTCCCAAAAGGTGGAAATGACCTAATTCCTCTAGCCACCAACAGTTATTTGGTCCTTGAGTGAAATTCTGGGTGGTTTCATTTAATTGATGATCAGTATCTGTCAGAGCTGTTGGTGAGTAAGGACAAGGAGGAAAAAGAGGCCCTCATTAGCAGGTTGGGCTGAGGATGTGCAGAACTTTATCCTCACTTGCTTACCATCCTCAGTGAAGAAATCCAAACATGCTTCTCTTAGGTATATGAGGGAAATTTAAGAAGCATTAATGACACCAGGCATTGCACTAAACATATTGTGTGTCTCTGTGTGTTTTCTTGTGTTGGTGATGGAGAGAAATACAAAGATAAACAATGTCTGTTCTTTACCTCAAGAAATCACAAATTAGGAAAGGGAGAGATAGGAAGTCTGAAGGGGTGCCAAGCAAAGTTTTAAGATCACCCTAGGTATGGAGAAAAGGGTGGCTGGAGGCAAGGTCACCTAGGAGGCTTTTGCTGTGGTCCAAGGAACTGCTGATGGTGTCTGGAACTAGTGAAGAGTTGGTGAAGATAGAAAGGAGAGGACACTGGGAAAGAGGTTGTAGATGTCCCTGCAATCTTGCTAGGCAAATGGTTGATTAAAGGGAAAGTTTGAATGAGCTTCCGAGTTTGTTGCTTCTAAACTCTGTTTTCCCCTTTACTAGACTTATGCAGTTGGATTGAGGGTGAAGGGTGAGGTTATTTACAAGTTACATTTGCTGCTATGACATCTCACCCAGTCCACTTTGACCCATCATTGCATCCTGTAGAGGACTCCGACTCTGATTCACTGTCACCACATAGTCACATGTATCTGCTAGCGCTCCTGGATTCTTGTAATCTGCCAATTGTCAAGATTCAGGTTGCTTTTTAATTCCTAGCTTTGCCACTTACTATCCGTGTGATCTTGGGCAAGCTACTTAACTTGGCCAAAGCCACAGCTTCCTGATCATTATTATGGGAATAATAACGGTGTCTACCCTAAGTGTTAATGTGAGGATTAAATGAGTTAATTCATGAAAGGAGCTCAGTGCTTGCCACCTTATAAACACTTGAAAATGCTGTAATTATTGTTCAATGCAATTTCACTTAGTACCTATATTGTTCCTGACTATACCAGATACCCTGGGGGAAGCAGAGAAACATTAAGCCAGGTTTCTGTGAAAGAAATGTATAGAAACTGGCCAGAATCCAACAGGCTCAGGGCTAAAATAGAGAGATCCTCAAGAGTGTTGTAGGAACAAGGGAGAGAAGTAAAAGTAACTGAATCTGATGGGTGAGGAAAGGGTGAGCATGACCAGTTGGATCAAGTTGGCTGTCTGACCAAAGGTCAGTCTACTTGATAGTGCCATAAATGTGGCCTGGCAGGAAATTCTGCGAAAAGGGGATTATGAATTGCGAGTTAGAGAAAATCAAACAGCTGGAACTGGGAATTAAATCTGAAAGGCTGAAAAGAAAGACTGAGTGAATATTTAAACTCCTGCTGCTGAGGTCTCTAGAAAAATTGGGATCCAGTTCAGTCTCCATGAGGCCAGATCATAATGAGGTTCTGGTTTTTTTCAAGTTCCATAGTTTTTTCCCTTTCGCGCTTATTGACCTCAAACAAAAGTAATCAATTACTCCAACAACAAAATGGGTTTATTTGGAAACATACAACAGAAAAGATAACAGATTGGAAAATGTGTTCCTAGCGAGGCCTTCATGGGCTTCCCTAATCCATATGCTAGGACACAAGACATGTCTCAAAATACATGAAAATAGAAATTATATCAAGCATTGTTTCTGACTGCAATGGTATAAAGGAACAAATCAGTCTTAAAAAGAGACCAGGAAAAAATCCAAACATATGGAGACTAAACAAATTCTTTTATATAACTCCTGGGTCAATGAAGGAGTCAAAGGAGAAATACAAATATTATATGGAGGCAAATGAAAATAAAGAGACAAGCTATCAGATCCTCTGTGATGCACTAAAAGCAGTATTAAGACTGAAATACATAGCAAGACAGGCACACAATAATCAACAGAAAAAATCTCAAACAAACAATCATTATTTGAAGCAACTCAAAAAAGAGAATAAAATAATAAATCAGCATAAGGAAGGAAATCATAAAATAATAGAATGGCAATAAAAGAGTTAGAAACCAAACCAATGATGCAAAAGATGAATGAAAGGATAAACAAAATTGATAAACTCTCAGGTTCACTACAAAAAGAATAGAGAAAGCCCAAATAAAAAGCATCAGAAATAAAAGAGGCAAAATTCCTACAGATACTACAGAAATACAAAGGATCATAAGAAACTACTATGAATGTCTATATGCAAATAAATTGATCAATTTTTTTTGGAAAAAAAGAAGAAATTGACAAATTTTTAGAATCATACACCCTTCTAAGACTGAACTGGATGAAATAAAAAACATGAACCAATCAAAAGCACAGAAATTGAAAGATTAATCAAAAATCTCCCTAAGAACAAAAGCTCAGGACCAGATGGCTTTATTAGTAAATTCTATCAAGTCTTCAAACAGGATCTATAACTGTTCATAGTAATCTCGAATTTTTCTATGGATTTCTGCTGTGTCTATTGTAATTTTTCCATTTTTCATTCATGATCCTATTTATTTGCATTTTCTGCCTCTTTTTCTTTGTGAGCCTGGCTAGAGGTTTTTCTGTTTTGTTTATTTTTTTAAAAGAACCAGCTTTTGGTTTCATTGATCTTTTGGACTGGCTTTATTATTTCTATTTCATTTATTTCTGCTTTAATTTGTAGTATTTCCTTTCTTCTACTGGCTATGGGATTTTTTCTCTTTTTGTTCTTTTTCTAGTTCCTCGAGATGGGAAATTAGATTGTTTGTGTTCTCTCTTTTCTCTTGATGTGGCTCTGCTTTTGCTGTGTCCCATATGTTCTGGAAGGCTGTGTCTTTATTATCATTTGTCTTAAGGTATTTTTTTCATTTCTTCTTTGATGTTCTCACTAACCCAGCGGTCTTTCAGCCGTGGGATGCTCAGTCTCCATGATATGGAGGATCTCCTAGCTGTCTTTCTGTAGTTGATTTTTAGTTTGATGCCTTTATTGGTATAATTTCAATCTTCATGTACTTGATGTTTGTCTTGTGACACAACATATGCTCCATCCTGGAGAATGATTTGTGTGTACTTGGGAAAAATGTGTATTCAGGTTTTGGGGTATGCAGTTTCCTATAAATGTCTATCAGACACAGGTGGTCTACATATTTGTTTAGGGCTTTTGTTTCCTTGTTTATTTTCTGTCTTGTTGACCTGTCTTTTAGTGAGAGTGGGGTGTTGAAGTCTCCTGCCACATATGTATTTTCTCCAATGTCTGTTTTAAAAGATGATAGTAATTGTCTAATGTATTTCAGTGCTCCCTCATTTGATGAGTATATATTGATGAGTATTATGTATTCCTGGTGAACTGTCCCCTTGATCATTTTATAGTGTCCATCGATGTCTTTTGTCACCCTTTTTAGCTGGAAGTCTTATTTTATATAAACATGACTGCCCCTGCCTTCTTTTGGGTGGCATTTGCTCGTAGAATTGTTTTATATCCCTTTACTTTCAGTCGGTGTTTATTGCGGGAAATTAGATGTGTTTCCTGGAGGCAGCAGAAGGTTGCATTCTGTTTCGTGACCCAACATGCTACTGTGTCTTTTTTTTTTTTTAGTTTTGATTTCTACACTTTTTAAAAATATTTATTAATTTTTATTTATATCCTTTACATTATGTATTCCCCATAGGTTTCCCACCACCAATTCACCCGTGAACCATCACCATAGTCCCTTGTGCTCTTTTCTTCCCTGTTTGGTCCCTCTTTCTCCCCTTCCCCTGTAGAATGTCTCTTATTTATGGTTGCCTGCTAGTTTTTGTTTTTGTTTTGTGTGCTGTTGCAGCACTATTTTTAATTGCTAAGATATGGAAACAATCCAAATGCTCCCAAATTGATGACTGGATCAAGAAGATGTGGTACACATACACGGTGGAATACTATTCAGCAATCAAAAATGATAAACTATCATTTAACATATCATTTAACATATCGTTAAAATGATAAACTAATGCAACATGGATGGAGCTAGAAGGGATCATGCTCAGCAAAATAAGCTAGAAGGAAAAAGAAAAATATTGAATGGTTTCACTTATAGGAGGAATATAGGGGAGCCAAATGAGAAAACACCACACAAAATATTCTGTGTCTTTTTATTGGTGAGTTTAGTCCATTAATGTTTAGGATAATTATTGATACATGGAATTCTGTTATTTCCATTATGTTCTCCATTTTGTGGTTCTATTTAATTCCTTGTTCAGATGTTTGTGTTGATTTTTCTGTTGGTTTGGATACTAACGCTCCTTGTAATATTTCTGGACTGGGGGTTTGGTACTGGCAAATTCCCAGAGATTTTGTTTGTCTGAGAATGTCCTTATTTTCCTTCATATAGGAAGAAGAACTTTGCAAGATAGAGAATGCTTGGCTGGCATTTTTTGTTTTAGAATTTTTGGAATATGTGATCCATTCTCTTCTTACCCATAATGTTTCTTCAGTGAAGTCTGATGTTAGCCTAATCTTTCTTTATAGGTTATTTGTTTCTTCCTCCTCATCAGCTTCATTATTTTTTCTTTGTCTTGAACTCTTGGAAGCTTTACTACTACGTGTCTTGCTGTAGATTTCCTTTTATTAAGGCAATCGGACACATTTTTAGCTTTATGTATGTTTATTATCATTTCCTTCAAGTTATTCCTTCAATGCTATTTCCTTAAATAGCATTTTAGCTCCCATCTCTCTTCTTCTGGGATTTCTGTGACTCTTATATTTCCTTTCTTCATTGTGTCACATAATTCTCAAAGTGTTTCTCCATTCTTTTCCCTTTTTATCACTCTTTTTCTATCCAGGTTCTTTTCACATCTGCATCTTTGAGATTACTGATTTATTCTTCAATATCTTTTATTCTGTTTCCATGGATTTTTCTGGAATTTTTACCTCCTCCATTTAGCTTTTTACATCCTGCAGTTCCTTTATTTTCTTATTTAAAGTTTCAATCTTGATCTTCTGTTTGCTGCTAATGATTCTCATAGCATTCTTTTACCTTTCTGTGTTTTCTGTGTATATCTCTGATCTGTTTTTCTGAGTTTTCTTTGTGTTGTTTGATTTATTTTATTTTCTCAATTATGGTACTTTTGAATTCTTCATCGGAAAAGAAGAAAAATTCTTCCCTATCAATGTTGTTGAGTTCTGGAGATTGATTTTCTTTCTGGGTATATTGTTTCCCTGAGGGCTTGCTTGACCATTTGTATTTTTCTTTTTCCCCATTGTTTGCTTTAAAGTTTGCTCTGCTATAGGTGGGGCTTCTGTTGCGTGTGTCTCTCTCTCCCTCTTTTCTGGGTGTTTACTCAGACATGGGATGTCTGGGCAGGTGTCTGGGTGGCCATAGCCTGTGGGTAGGACCTCTGGCATCTCTTACCCAGACATGGGGGTCCACACAGTTGCTCAAATAATATTTAATACTTACCATTTTCAAACTCTTCCAAGAAATCAAGGAGTGACTTTCGAACACAATTGTACAGGACCAAATATTATCTTGATCCCAAAATCAAAAAAGGACAGCATAAAAAGGAAAACTATAGACCAATGTCTCTGATGAATATAAATACAAAAATCCTCAAACAAAATCCAGCAAACTCTTAAGAAAATCATCCATCATCACCAAGTGAGATTCATTCCATAACTCCAAGGTTGATTCAACATATGCAAGTAAATCAATGCCATTCACATCAACAAAATAAAAGATAAAATTAACAAGATCATTTCAATAACCTCTGAAAAAGAATTTGACAGAATTCAACACCAATTTATGAAAAAAAACTCTCAATAAAATGTGAACAAAAGGAACATGTCTCAACACAATAAACACCATTATATGATAACCCATAGCATATATTATACTCAATAGTGAAAAACTGAAAGCATTTCCCTTAAAGTCAGGAACAGGACAAGGATATGTACTTTCACCACAACTCTTAAGCATGGTATTGGAAGTCCAGATTGTAAAAGAAGAAGTGAAACTCTCATCAATCCTGACAGAGCAAAATTTATTTGTCTTTCTTTTAAAAATTTTATTTATTTTTAATTGAGTTAATATTTGGAGAGCCCCATTAGGTATTGCCACCATAGTGCATTCACCACCAAATCACCCCATAGTCCACCACCATAATCCATTGTGCTTCCTTCCATCTTCTTACCTCTCACCCATACCCCCTACCCTTTGCATGCTTCAGTTCTGTAGTCAGCTTTCAAGGGCTAGTTTTAAAGCTTGTCTTTATCTGACTCTTAGTTCAGTTACTTTGTATTCCACATTTTTGTGACATCATCTCGATATTTATCTTTTTCCTTCTGACTTATTTGACTTAGCATTACCCCTTCCAGCTCCATCCACGTTGGCATTAATGGCATGAGTTTCTTTTTTGATCGCCGAGTAGTATTCCACTATATACATATACTACATCTTGATCCACTCATCTGTTTGGGGGCAATTAGTACTTTCAATAGTTAACTATAGTAAACAATGTTGCAATAAACATGGGACATGGGAATGTGAGTTTCCTTTCAAATTAGTGTTTTTGAAATTTTGGGATAGATGCTTAGGAGTGGAATTATTGGGTCATATGGAAGATCCATTTCTAATCATTTGAGACACCTCCATACTGCTTTCCATAAGGGTTGGACCAGACTACATTCCCACCAACAGGGTAGGAGGGCTCCCTTTTCTCCACACCCTCACTGGCACTTGTAGTTTCTGGTCTTTTGGATATGGGCCATTCTCACAGATGTGAGATAGTATCTCATTGTGGTTTTGATTTGCATTTCCCTGATGATAAGTGATGATGAACAGTTTTTTATGTGCCTGTTTGCAACCTTTGTGCAACCTCTTTGGATAAGTGTTTGTTTAGTGTCTCTGTCCATTTTTTGATTAATTGTTTTCTTTTTGTTGAGTTTATGAGTTCTTTGTAGATCTTTGATATCAGTCGCTTGTCAGATATATGGTGTGCAAATATTTTTCCCATTCAGTTGTGTGTCTTTTAATTTTAGTTACAGTTTTTTCACTTTGCAGAAGTCTTTAGTTTGATATAGTCCTAGTTGTTTATGTTCATTTTTTTTGTTTTCCTTGCTGTTGAGAACAAATCCCTAAAGACATCACTAAAACTTCAGCCATGAAATCTTTTTCCCTGGTTTTCTTCTATGTATTTTATGGTCTCAGGTCTTACATTCCAGCCTTTCATCCATTTTAAATTGATTTTCATGTATGGTGTGAGACAGTGATCTAATTTCTTTCTTTTGCATGCAGCTGTCCAATTTTTCCAACACCATTTATTGAAGTGACTATCCTTGTTCCAGTGTATGTTCGTGGCTCCTTTGTCATAGAGTAACTGTCCATATAGGTGTGGGTTTATTGACTCTCAATTCTATTCAATTGATCTGTGCATGATTATGCAGAATGTAAAATACAGGTGGTAGAAATTGAATGTAGAAGGGATAGAAGGACAGTAGGGAAAAGCATGGTTATTAACACCATAATCTCATGGAATGAGGAGCCAAAATATTGCCTAGAGCTGAGTGAACAAGAAATACAAATATATTGTCTAAAGCTACATAGAACACCAAGGGAGAAATTGGAATCTTTATACATTGCTGATGGGGGTGTGAAATGGTAGAGCCACTGTAGAAAGATAGGAGTACAAAGGTAGGAAAATGATATATTAAAAATAGCTTGTATATTGCAAAGATAAGAGGAAAGGTGATTGTGTCTTAATATATCAAGGAATAGTAGGGATAAAGGAGGGAACTAGTTACTAGGAGAAACAGCTAAGAAGAGAGGAGAGGCGGTGGCTGACATAGAAAAGGATGGAGTGAGTTAATGATGGTTATTATAATAATCATTTCTGCTCCTTGATTTTTAACCATATACATGTGTTATATTTTTATTTCAAGAATGCTTTTCAAACTTTGTAATTTTAACCATGTCCACTGCTGGCCTCAAGTCCTTCTAAGGCTCCCAAACTTAACTTATGAATTTTTCACATGCTATTCACAGTCCTTCAAAATCTTACCATTACCTACAGTTCCAGTGTCTTGAAAAAATAAGTTTTACTAAGAAACTAGGGAAAAAGTCTCAGAAATTAGTATAGATTATTATATTACAGTATTACCATAATGATGAAGAAACACTGATAGTTTAATGTTTCTTCAAAGTGATGGTCATACAACTTTGAAAATATGCTAAAGATGGTATATTGTACATTTTAAAAGTGTGAACTTTTAGCCAGAGGCCACAAGGAGACCTGTATCAAAGATGAACATGATAAAAATTTTTAAATGGAAAAAAAAGGGGAAAAAGGGTAAACTTTGTGGTATTTAAATTATATCTCTCAAAAAAGTGTTGTTTTTTTTTTTTAAAGAAGGAAGCCCAGGAAAAATATCTTGAAAGGCATTATACCAAAAGGCTGAGAAGTCATTAGCATTAATTTATGGAGCTTTGTGAGAGTAATTTTTTTTTCTTTTCTTCTGCGTCACAGTACCTTCCATGCATTCTAGGATGAGCAGGTATCATTAAAAACAGACACTTCATGTTTTAAAATATCAAGGAGGAGGGGGAAGAGAGGAATTAATATGTTCTGCATACCTACTCTATACAAGGTAGGCTAATCGTCACAGCCTTCCTGTCAGGTTGCTGTTTTCTTTCAGTTTCACTAGACGTGACAGGAAAAATGAGATGTGAGGATTCATTATATTTGTGGGGTTTTTTTGGCTTTGATTTGGGGTCTTTTGGTTTGTTAAATGGGTAATGGCAAAAGGAACAGTGAAAGAGACCTTTGAAGGCTGGACTGATTTACCGTAATATAGGTAGAGAGTGAACAGAGGAAGCAAAAACAGGCTCTGGGGAAAGATCATAGGACAAAGAGGAGAGGTGGCAAGGGCTGAATGCAGGGAAGATTATTCTTGTGTGTAGAACCCTGGACAGGCCTTGGATACTTGCTCCTTTTATCATTCTGATCTCAAGTCAGCCAAGGCCTCTTCAAAGACACTCTGATGTCCACTACTAAAGTAATCTTGCCCACCTCTAGCTCGTTCTACCCCATGATGCTGCATTGTCCTCTCCATATCACTGACTGCTCTCAGAATCTGTCCAGTCTGCTTTTGCTGGGATGTGGGCACCATTCCAGAGCCAGGGCCTCCCCTGGCTTTCTCACTGCTCTATCGTGGGGTTGAGAACCAAGTCAAGTAACATGTTGGTGTACAGGAAATGAGAGCTGCTGTTGCTGTTGTCATTTGTCTACTCTTCCACTTATATCCACTTTCTTAAATCGTTCTTTAGAGCTTTATTCAAGACCTACCAACTCCTAGAATTCATGCTTCTTGGTTGGAAGTATGCTCTCGACCTTGACACAAGAGCCCTCAACTACTCCCACATCCAGCTCATAAGCTGTAATACCACCATTCATTCCTATACCTCATTGCAACAAATTTTACTGAGCTTTGGTGCCCATGTCAGAAATGAAATAAAAACAATTTTAGACTGTGATATGAAGAAAACAAAACAAAATAATGGCCTAGACAATGACTAGGATTGGAGGGTGGGGTGGCACTAATGTAATCTAGAAGGTTAAAGTGGGTTCTCTAAGGAGGTAGCAATTTAGCTGAGACCTGACAGATGAGATGTGGGTAGCTTTCTGTATTTTCCACAATGCCTTGTATATAGTATTTGGTGACTCACCATGGAGTGTCAGCTGTGGAAGGTTCCTAAAATTTCAGAGAGTCAGGTCCAATCCTATCTATGTTTCATCTCCCGACAGTAGTGGTAGGGACAGTCCTGGTCCCAAGTAGGACCACGTGCCTTAAGGTCCCCAAAGTTTTCTACTTAAGTTGTTTCACAGACTCCTTAATGGATAACTGCAAAGCCGGCATTTTGTGGGCTCCTGCTGTGTGTCTGACACTTCCATCCCCAATATCTTACTTAATCCTCACTGAGCAGTACTATTACACTGGTCAACATTGAGATCATTACTGACTTAAAAAGGCCCTAATCTGTAGTATCTCGGTGTGCTGAACATAAGTATAACCCTGAAAATTTTTATTAGCTTTTGTTTTCAAGATATTTCATATAATTCATTTTGTATGTTTCACCATGTAAATTTATCCAGTAGGACTACAACAACATCCTAAATCAGCCTAGAATGATGTAATATTGAATCCCATTGCATAATGCCATCATGCACACATCACCCAGAGTTGATTGCATCATTTTCTGATACGATGCAATACTACTGCCAGGCGGCTGCTGAAGTAAGCTGACGTCAGCAGTGCACTATAGAAAGCCCTGTCGGAAAGGTTGAGCACTGAAAATATTTCAGACTTTGTGTGAGACAGTTTAAGCTACCATCACATAGAACGGATATTATTTTATCCATTTAGGCACAATACATAACAGTAATGCCTCGAAAGTGCATTAATAGCGTGGACAATTTCTGCTCTATTTGTGGGGAAGTGACATTTGCCAACCAGAAGACAAGTGTCACTTGTCAAGTGAAGAAGGCTTATCATCTGTACTTCGGATGCAAGGTTGGTGACCAAGACAAGCCTTTGGGCCCCGCATATATGCTGTGCTAATGTACAACACAGCTTTCACAGTGGTTGAATGGCAAAAGACCATCAATGCCGTTTGCAGTCCCCATGGTGTGGAGAAAGCCAAGCAACCACAGAAAAGACTGTTACTTCTGCTTGGTTCCTCCTCTTCCTTGCGAAATAACAAAGCTAAAGAAGTTGAGAATTGTCTACCCAAACATTCCGTCTGCACTGAGACCAGTTCCACATGGTGAGGGACTTCCTATTCCAGAACCTCCAGCAGAATATTCTCTTGATTCATCTGAGGAGGACAAGGGTGAGCCGACCTGTTCTTCTCCTGTTCCATCAGCAGACTTTCACTGTGGTGCATCATCAACCCCACACAGACTAACACAGGAAGAACTAAATGAACTGGTTCGTGATTTGGACTTTATCCAAGAACAAGGCAGACAAACTAGGTTTGATGAAGAATTTCGTGAAAGCCATGGACCGGACCTCACCAACTTTCCGATACCTGCATGAAAAATGTCCTCGACTCAGCGAAGCAAAGATTAAAGAGGGAGTTTTTGTGGGTCCTCAGATTCGAGACCTCTTCAAAGATGACCGGTTCAACAACTTGCTGCAGGGTGATGCGAAACAAGCATGGAATGCTTTTCGCCTAGTCTCTACAAACTTTCTTGGGAATGTTAGGGCAGAAAACTACAAGGAACTAGTAGAAGACATGCTGATGCAGTATCAGAAACTTGGCTGCACTATGTCTCTAAAGATCCACTTCCTTCATTCCCATCGGGATTTCTTCCCTGAAAACTGTGGTATGGTTAGTGATGAACATGGCGAACGTTTTCATCAAGATATTGCATCGATGGAACAAAAATACCAGGGAAAATGGTCCACTACAATGCTGGCTAACTACTGCCGGACACTCCGCAGAGATGCTCCTGAACAGCTGTACAAGATACAAGCAAAGAAATCTAAGAAGTAGTCTATGACTTTATTTTTTACAGGTATTAACTGTAGACCTATTGCTATTGGCATGCATTTTGTGATGTAAACGTCCATTTACTGCATATTACAAAAAAAAACTAGAGCCAAAATTAGAATTTGACTGTCATATTAGTGTTGAGCACATACAAATTGATAGGAAATGACTAATTTTATTTCAGTAACATGACTTTTGTAAAATTTGTTGACCAGTGTTATTAGTCCCATTTGAAAGATGAAGCAAACTCAGAACATTTATGTAACTTACCCAAGACTACACTGCTAGCAAGTTGTAGTGCTGTTTTAGTGAATGTGACTGACTCCAAAATCAGTGAATTTTGCTACCATTCCTCACTCCCTTAATTCAGAAATTGAAATTATCCTGTTCAGGTTTAGAATATCTTTGAGATTCTTAACCTCAGTATTGGCATGATTTCATTGAACCCTTCTCATGGGAGATAGCCACTGAGGCTTTTCCACATAGTAGCCCTATGCTGCCATGTGAAGCTATGCTGTTCTTGCTTTTCCTAATCATGAGGACTGAGATCTCATAGTGCCAGAGTCTTTCCTGAGTAGGCGATAAGATTCTAGCCTAGCGGAACTGGTAGGACGCATTCACCAATTAATTCTTTTTTTCTTTCCCTTTTTGTAAATAAACCCTTTTATTAATTTTATTGTGTGTGTCTGCAGTTGAGCCTTTTAAGTAACATTGAAGCGCATGGGTGAGAACCAAGACAGACACTCCAAGGGGTTACCCTGTAACAGTAGGATGCAAAATACCTCTGGCAGGACATTCTCATACTTCTTGCAGTCTCCTTTCTCCAAATCTAGGCGTCCCTCATAAATCCTGAGTGGGCAGAAGGGGGCACGGAGAGTCAACGAGCCTGTCTACTTGCTTGATCCCTGGGCTAAGAGGTCAGGCTGATGCTCTTCATCTTCACCTCTTCCTTCTCACCTCACTCCCCGCCCCAACCTGCTGAGCCCGGTCTGCCTCCCCATTTACTCTCTCCGTTGGTGCGTGAACCCTGGGTGTCTGCTCTTCCGTGCTCCACAGAAAAACCCTTTTATCTCCTTTGTCTTCTCCCGCCCTCAGTCTCCACAGTCAGGGACTGGTGCCTGCTGCACTGGACAGGGAAACAGGCGTGGGAGCTTGGGCTTCCCGGCAGCTCTGCACCAGTCTGTGGTGAGGAACGCACGCCCTCCTGTGTTCACCTCATGTAAATTCAGGCTGAAATTAGAGCCAAGGCTCTGGTTGGCAGGGTCTTCTTTCTCTATGGCTGGGTCAAAGATCTTAGCCTTTGTCTGTCTGTCTGCCACCGGTTTCTCTGCGCTTCAGTCAGCGTAGGTCTTGTGGTCTCATTTGTTCTCATTCCAAATGTAATGCCTCTGGTCATTGCCTCCTTTGTCTCTCTCTTTCTAGAAACTGCCCTACACAACAATAATAGCCACTGTTTGCCAAGCATGCAGTACATGCCAGGGCATTTATATACATTAGCTCATTCAGCCAGCACAGTGAGTGTTATTTTCCTGGTACATAGTAGGCACTTAGTGAATGGATAAATGGTTACTCCCAGTTCATCACAGGGCAAAGAGATGCTCAGGGACATCGCATATGTTCTTAGGGACAGAGGTAGAATCAAAACCCAAGCCTATTGACCTCAGAGCGTGGACTCCCAACCGTCCTATACACCAATATAACAACTTGAATCCCAATCTCCAGGACTTTCTGAGGGGAAAACTGAAGGTTGTGGTTAGGGATACTGAATCTAAAGTTAGACTAGTTAGACTATCTAATTAAGAGGCACCACCACTCCCTGGCTCTGTGAGTGCAAGCAAGTTGCTTAAACACTAGGTACTGTTACCGGGCAGCTGCCTCAGCAGTGGGAGACGGCAGGAGCAGGAGGTCTTTTACCCTGCTACTCCAAACAAGTCTGTTGTGGCTAGTTGACCTTTTGTGCAGAAAGTGGATTTCCTGCAGCCTGCTTCTCCCCACAATTCAGTGGTGTCAATCAGACTTATGGGAGGGTCACTCAGAAAGATAATATAAACCAGGGTCGGAGGGAGACAGGAAGAAAGCCACAGAGAAAAAGCAAGCCCCGGAGAAAAAGCGAGCCCCTGAGAAGAAGGAGAGAAGCAGGGGAGAAGCAGAAGATAGGTGGGGAGAAAGAGCAGAGGCAGAGAGAGCAGTCAGAGAAGAGAAGAGAGAAAGAGACCAGCCCCAGAGAGAGGACACCAGCCCCAGAAGACGACGATTATGACGCAGGTTTCCTGTAGAAGAAAGAAGATGGTTCCAGACTCTGAAGAACGAAGAGGAAGACTCTGTTCCTGGCCTTCGGGGAGGAAAAGAAGCATCCAGCAGCCACCCTCCGAGGAGGGAAAAGAAGGGACAGAGCTCCCTGTGGTCTGCCCAGTTTCAGTACCATGGCTTCCTTATTGGCAAAGGGGGATAATAATAATAACAAGTCAGAGAGTTGGGTGACTTTAATGATAATGTACATAAAGGGTTTTGCATACAGCTTGGTACTCAGTAATAACTCAGTCAATGTTTGCGTTGGTGATGATGATACCTGAGATAACATGACAGTCCCTTCCAGCACCTTCTCTGTCCCTTGCTTCTTACCCTGTTCCCTCTAGTATTTTACCCAATGAATCGTGACGACCAAGAAAGATCTGCCCATGTCCTAATACCTTGGTGTAGTGCCAGCCTACTGTGCCAGCCTGACACCCATGCAGGTTCCCTGTGATTCATGTAGATGGGCAAGAACAAGTCCTTCTCATTGTCCTTGGTGGCTTTTTATTACATCTTTTGTAGAAAGGCACCCATGTATAAGTCAGGCAAGCGGGGCCAGGGGGCCAGGAGGCTAGCAGGCCTCCTAGCCCCTGGCAAATCTTTACTTTCTCAGGGCTCTCTGCATTGTCTCGGGGTCTTGATACTGCAGCTTCTGCCACGTGCTCTGTCACTGCTGCTGCCACACTCCTCTACCTCATTCTCTCTGCGTCTCTGCCTCGTGCACACACACCCGGTGCTACGCCATGCTACTCCACACTATGCCATGCCCCATCCTTCTTCAGGCGCCTGCCATCAGGAATGCGTGTAGGCCAACAGAGGAATCACCAAGGGGGTAGGCAGAAAACCCTGATAACAATTCCACCTACCTTACAATCCATCCTCTCAGGGTTTTTTGCCCAAACAGTCTAAACATAAGTTTTCCTTGGTGAATACAAATACCATAACCACACAAATAAACAACGCAGCGAAAATATAACAAAATACAAATAAGGGGCCTCCCTGGTGGCGCAGCGGTTGAGCGCTGCGCTGTGGAGCTGTCGGCAGCACACGATGCGAGTTCGATGCCCAGCCGGGGAGAATCCCACATGGTGCGGCAGACCTCTCCTGCCTCACCCGCTGCTCTCCTCAGCAGTGTATTTCTGATCTGCCTGTTCTGCTCCCCACTCTGTCTCTGGTCAACCCTCTCGCCGCCCACGCCTCTGGCCTGTACCCCAGCTTGTATGTATAAATAAATAAATCTTTAAAAAAAAATAAAAATAAGCCTGGCAGGACACCAACCTATGGGCAAAAGACAAGATTATTGGTGCCAGCACATGATCCACCAATTTTGCTACCGAAGGCACTGCTCATTCCAGGGGGGAGCCACTCACGGCATCTGCCGTCACATACCAGGAGCCGTCCGGCTTCCCGGCCTTCTCTGGCTGTGGTCTTAGCCACAAGCCACACTCCGCATCCACCCACAGGACGTGCTCAACTCTTGAAATAGGTGATACTACTCTTTGGGGGGTCAGTCGCCCAATCTCCAGGGGTACTCTCTGCCATCACTCCAACACTCGGCTTTCATAGCCACCAACGTGACGCGCAGACCCTGCACTCAGGCCAACCCTTTGCACATGCACATGGGTCGGGGATCCGTGGATACAAGCTCCACATGTGACCTCTCTTGGATCCCCTCTTCGGCTGTGGTCACCACCACCAGTCACGTTTCCCATCCGTCCCCCAAGGACGGGTTCCTCAGCACCTCACCTTTATTCAGTAGTGAACAGGGCATCACACACAGGTGATTTTTAAGAGACTCACTGGCCTTCTTTAACAAACTGCTTAACAGCCATTCAGAGCTTCCCAACCTTAGCACCAGCTATTGCCTTACCTAAGTTGGCTTTGCTACCTCTCCTCTGCCTGACTGCAGAGAACTTGGCGAGGACTTTTTCCCTCAGCCAATCTTGGGCTACTCTCGTGCCTGCCCCTTTCTGCCTGCCCTGGCCATTGCCTCTCTGGGCTGTGCCCCTGGGAGTGCCGGGCAGTGTACAGACTGTTTTTAGACACCGAGGCCCATCGGCCACCTCCCGATTCCCATCCTCTGGGGTGTACAAACAATACCTTCCACCCCCAGGGTCCCATAAGCATAATATCAACCTGCCAGAGTTCCTCCACCTTCTGGCAGGATTGTTAGTCCCAGGCCATCGGCCTTTTTCCTTGCGTCAGCACTGGAAGAGCTCCGAATCACGGTCCTTTCTTCTCTGATGACTCTGCGGCCTCGGGTCCTGGGCTGGTCCTCGCGGTTCATCTCCTCTTCCACTTGAGGTCTCCTCCTGCAGCTCCTGGACCTTGTCTACCTCCTGTGCTCCTGCAGCATCTTTAGCTCTTCCCACATCTCCTGGACTTTGGTCACCACTGGTGCCGCCACAGTGCCCCCAGTGCTGTCCAGCTAGCTGTCTGCTGCCTCTCAGTCCCTCCTGAGGTCTTCAGAGGGCTCTATGCTCATCTGCATTGAATCATCCTGTCAACTACACCAACTGTTGTGCCAGCCTACTGTGCCAGACTGGCACCAATGCAGGTTCCCTATGATTCATGCAGATGGGCAAGAATGTGTTCTGGAGCCCTAGGTGGCTTTTTATTACATCTTTTGTAGAAAGGCACCCATGCAGAAGGCAGGCAAGTGGGGCCAGGGGGCCAGGAGGCCTCCTAGCCCCTGGCAAACCTTCACTTTCCCAGGGCTCTCTGCGTCACCTCGGGTTCTCGCTGCTGCCGCTTCTGCTGCGTGCTCTCTCACCACTGCTGCCGCGCTCCTCTACCTCATTCTCTCTGCGTCTCTGCCTTGCGCATGCGCATGGGCATGCCCCGCTACACCGTGTTACGCCAGGCTATGCCATGCCCCACCCTTCTTCAGGCGCCTGCCATCAGGCATGCGCGTAGGCCTACAGAGGCCCATCACCGAGGGGGTAGGCGGAAAACCCTGGTAACTCTTCCACCTACCCTACACTTGGACTTGTGAATTTTATCTTATATGCAGAAAGGATCCTTGTAGGTGTGAGTTAATGATATTGAGATGAGGAGATTATCCGGGTTTCTAAATCCAATGAAGTGTATCTTTAAAAGAGAGAGGAAGAGGGAGGTTTGAGTATCAGTATGTAAGTATTGTTATTTTTATGTAAAGAAAATGAGTTAAAATCAGGCTATTTTTCCACCTTCTACACAACAACCCATACCTTGAAATGCTGTGGTTTTTTTTTTTTTTTTTACCACCCAGACATCTAGTAAATAACAGATAGGCCTTGCATTTGCAACAGTGTATGGGGTGTGTGGCTATGGGCACTCAACAGTGCAAAGGGGGCTATGCAGGGGAGTTGCTGTTCTGCCTCTCTAGGTGTTGGAGTCTCTCTTGCTCTGCCTGCCTGTGTATTTGGTCCCCTGTCTCATCATTAAAGGACTACAAAATCCACTGAAGGCTCCAAATTCTGTTTTTGTCTGCAAGAACTGACAATGAACTTACCTGGCTTGGGATGGTTGCACAACACTTTACATCATAGTATTTAAGTTAATGGGATGGCAAGGGAAAGAGTAAACATCACTCAAGGACTATACCCCCTCATCTAGGGAAGGGGTCAGTGTGTTTTTCGTGGCATATGGGAAAGTTGTATCATGTATGACTTTGTTACTATATTTGGAGATTAAGTATGGCTTAAGGAAATTGATATGGGTGTAAAGTTGACAAGGAGTGGACTTGTGAGAGCTAATTTTATGTGTCACCTTGACCAGTCCATGGGGTGCACAGATATTTGACTAAACATTCTGGGTGTGTCTTTTTGGGTATTTTTGAATGCGATCAGCACATTTTATAGACCACCTGTGCCATCAACTCCTGTGCAATTTGTAGTAATACAGGGCAGCAAGGAGCACTAAAAACAGCCAAGAACACTGCCCAAATAATTTACCGGTCACTGTCTGAATTCTTCACCTGCATGCACAATTGCAAGACTACTCATGCTCAAGGAACAACGATGGGGTTTATTTAACAAGCCGGGGAAAAACAAAGAGTCACTGAGGCCAAAAATGGCCGTTTACCTCACCTGAAGCAGTGTCCAGTCTTTTAAGTCCCTCAAAAAAAGCAGCTAAGGCAGCATCTTCCCAATACTGAAGACTCGTAGCTCCTCTCCCAAACAAAGGCCATGTGTCCAAGATGGCATCTTCTTGCCTCTGCAGACATGCAACAGCCAGACTGTAGGCCAGGTTCCAATTCACGAGGACAACAGAAGACACAACAGGAGATGCTCCCGGAGCTGCTGTGATGCTCCAGTGCAGCATCAGGCCAGCAACACTCAAAACAGCAGCTGCAGTGGCCAAACGGCCTGACAGATGGCTGCACTCATGCATTTTAGCAAGGTGCCTGCTATGGGTCTTCACCTTCTTTCCTCAGCTGTAACAGCACCCAAACCGGAAACAGTTTCAGTTGCTTGGCTCCTTGAAAAGCCTTCATACTTTTCCCCTCAAAGATTGATGCACTGGGGGCCAAAGCCGCTGGCCCCAAAGTCACTGAAGATCCAAAATATACTCAATCCAGAACTCTACATCCTGGCAGCTGAATCCTTTATCGGCTCCTTTTGCCATCCATATATTTCTTATCAGAGTCTCCACCCCAAACTGAGATACTTTTGGCATTTTTCCTGGGGCTATCTATCCTCTCCAGCAACCCCCTCCAGGGGGCACCACCTATAACGGACTTTGGCCTCAGCCACGAGTTGCATTTCCACCACCAATTCACCGGTGCACCATCACCATAGTCCCTTGTGCTCTTCCTGCCCTTGTTTTGATCCCTCTCTCTCCCCCTCCCCAGCAGAGTGTCTCTGATTTATAGTTGCCTGTTTATTTTTGTTTTGTTTTTTACCGTTATTATTTTTCCCCTGATCCCTTATTTGGTTCCCTTATATTCTTCCTAAACGTGAAGCCATCCAATATTTTTCTTTTTCCTTCTGACTTGTTTCACTGAGCATAATCCCTTCTAGTTCCATCCATGTTGCTGTGAATGACATTAGTTTATCTTTTTTGATTGCTGAATAGTACTCCATTGTGTATATATACCACATCTTCTTGATCCAGTCATCCCTTTTTTGGGCATTTGGGTCGTTTCCAAATCTTACTTATTATAAATAGTGCTGTAATAAACATAGGGGTGCAGGTATCTTTTTGAATTAATGTTTTTGTGCCCTTTGGGTAGATCCCTAGGAATGAAATTGCTGGATCATATGGTAGCTCCATTTTTAGTAGTCCGAGGAAACTCCATACAGCTTTCCATAGTGGTTGGACCAGTTTCCATCCCACCAGCAGTGTAGAAGAGTTCCTTTTTCACTACATCCTCACCAACACTTGTTGTTGCTAGTTTTTTTTTAAATTACATGTGATATAATCTTAAATAGACAAAAGCCCAAGGAAGCTACCAGAAACTATTATAGGTAACAAACAAGTTAGGCTAAATTTCAGGATACAAGATCAATGTACAAAAATATGTATTGAACAATCAGAAATGAAATTAAGAAAACAATCTCATTTATGATAACATTAAAAAGAATAAAACAGGTAATCATATTCCTGACAAGGGATTTGTATCCATCAAATATACAGTAAATTTAGAACTCAACAATAAGAAGACAAATATCCCAATTAAAAGTGGATAAAGTATCTGAATAGACATTTTTCGAGACAGTATACAAATGGCCAATAGGCATAAGAAAACATTCTCAACATCACTATTTATCAGGGCAATGCAAATTAAAACCACATTGAGATACTGCTCCATATTCACTAATATAACTATAATCAAAAAGACAAAGTAGCAAGTGTTGGGAAAGGATGTGGAGAAATTGGAACCCTTACATGTTGCTAGTGGGAATGTATAATGACACATGCTTTGGAAAACAGCATAGCAGTTCTTCAAAAAGCTAAACATAGAATTACCATATGACCTACTCCTGAGTATATGTAACAAGAGAAATGCAAACATAGTTACATACAAAAACTTGTACGAGGAGGGCCTCCCTGGTGGTGCAGCGGTTAAGCGCCATGCTCTGGAGTTGTGGGCAGCGGAGACGCCAGTTCGATGCCAGGCCGGGGAGATTCCCGCATGGTGCGGCAGACCTCTCCTGCCTAGCCCACTGCTCCCCTCAGCAGTGTATTTCTGTAGCTCTGCCTATTCTGCTCCCTGCTCTGTCTCTGGTGAACCCTCCCGCCACCCCACACCTCTGGCCTGTACCCCAGCATTGTATGCATAAATAAATAAATCTTTAAAAAAAAAACAAAAACTTGTACGTGAATATTTATAGCTACGTTATTTAAAAGAGCCCCAAAGTGGAAACAACCCAAATGTCCACCAATTGATAAATGCATAAAAATTGTGTGGCAAACTCATACAATGGAATATTATGTGGCAATAAAGAAGACTAAAGTACTGTTACATGCTACAAATGGATGAACCTTAAAAACATTATGTTAAATGGAAAAAAAAAGTCACAAAAGACCATGTATTATAGAATTCCATTTATATGAAACGTCAAGACTAGGTAAATCTACCGGGACAGAAAAAAGATTACTGATTTCTACAAGGGTGGCTGCTAATGGATATGACATTTTGGGAGATGATGAAATGTTCTAAAATTAAATAATAACGATGTTTGTGCAACTACACAAATATACCTAAAACCTACTGATAATTTAATAGAGTGAATTTTATGATGTAAATGATACCCAATAAAGCTGTTACAAGGAATAATCTGAAAAGTAGTAACAATCAAAATAATTTTGGCTCCAAATCCAAGACAATTTCAACAAAGAATTAATATTCTTAATAAATTGTCCTTACAAGTTAATAAGCAAAACTCAAAGGCAAGGAGACAAATAAGCAAAACAGAAAAGAAATATAAAAGGCTAGTAGATTTTTGAAGAGAGCAAAAAGACAGGTAATTGGGGCTCCCATGTCTATATAAGTCCATGTCAATGCACGTACTTAAAAGTGCCTCACACGTATGAACTCATGAACCCTCATAAAACCCTATGCAGTAGGCTTCCAGACCCCCACAGGCAACCCAGGATCATGTGACACCCCCACTCCATCCATAGTTGCCTATGAACCTCTGTGAGGTGATAGCTGCCCCTACAGTAGCTCTCTGGGCACCACTGAACCAGACTTCATCCCAAGGGTCTTTGAGGCTGTCAGGAGAGCTTGCAAGGTTCCTGGAGTCATTATTCCTGCTAGTTCATTCTTTGTGACGTGCTAGATGGCAGTGTGTGAGCCCATCTTCCCTAATGAGTTCCTGGGGTGCAAAAATTCTGTGTGTGGGGTACATGCACATCCATCAACCTTAGCAATCAGTTGGGCTGGGAGTGAGGCTGTCTGTCTGCTGCTGATGACAGTTGGTTGCCCGGAGAAGGCCTGGAGGCCCTGCTGGCAGGTGGAGATTTCCTGCAGGAAGCAGTTGTATTATGCACCAATGTGAGGAAAAATGGGACATCAGAGTCACAGAGGCCTGTGCCTTATTTCCTGGATTTTGAAAAGGCAGGTGTTGCAAATTATCCACTTGGATCATAAAGTCTCTTAATTAAGTGTCCATGCCAAGTCCACGCAGAAACCTGCAACTTGCTCCTTGCAGAATGTGCCTGGGAAACCAAAGAGGCTGTCTGCCTCCCAGGGTTGGCAACTCCAAGTCAGGACCTTGGCACTTGGGGTAAGGAGCAGGGAAATGGGGTTGAACCACCTTGGAGCCCCACAATGGGCTCTTTTATCTTTCTAGGCCGAAAAAGTATAGAGAGATGCTCAAGTGCGTGACTTGGCTGGGGAGGAGGCGGCAAGGCCAAGAGTGAGCTCACCAGGCTGGAGAAAGGCAAAATGGCCCAGGGAGGCCATGGGCATGAATACAGCTCAGGCTGGTGGGCCCTCTACTCAACGCTGCCTGTTGGCACGGGACTATTTGCTGGGCATGAATTGGAGTGAGGGAGAGTAACTCGGGCATCTCTGTCATCTCTTTAAGACTCAGATTCTGGCACTTGCCAAGCTCTTAGGGGAGACCCAGCAGTACTGATTCCCAGGAGCGTGTGGGTATTTTCCTGGCAACAATCTCCAATGGGATGTCTCTCTGCAACCTTCATTCCTGACTTTTTCAGGTGTCCATTGTCCGCGGGAATCTCCTCATTGGCCACAGCCTCTTTGTGCGACAGGACCTTGGGGACTGCCCATATGGTCTGGGCAATCTGTCCTCTTGTCACATGGACAAAGGAGAAGAATTGACCTGAGACAAGGAGGAAGGACAAAGAGGAGGGATGCAGAGCTAGTCCCTCCATGCTCCACAGAACATGCTGCCTTTACTGCGGCCCACACTGTGCCATGTTCTCAGAGACTGAGCTACAGTCACCCCCAGGTCCTTTCCAGGCAAGTGGCTTGTAGGAGACAGTGGTACCTGTGGCTTGGAACCAAAGAGACCTCCACCAACCACCAACCTTGGGACAAGCCACATGCTAGATGTGAGATGTCATTTGGGTCACTTCTGAGAATGGCAATTTCCTCATCTGTACATAAAATGACTTTTGAATGAGAGGATGGGAATAAATAAGGATATACCTGGAATATAGTAAGCTGCTCAACAAATGCCAGCTGTTGCCACCATCACAATCAGTATCATCAACATCACTGTTAACATGTATCACACATCTGTATGCCCATCCTTGTGCTTGGCCTTGATGCAGAAGATTAAGGAAAAGCAGTCAGTGGCTTCTGCTCCAGGATAGTGATTAGTGGGAGAGCTGAGGTGCACATAAATAATGGAAATCCAAGTGTCAATCACAAGCAGTACAGTCGGGACATGGAACTCAAAGTAGAGAACAGAACCTGTGGACTAACTAGGGCTTTCTTTTTAAAAGATTTATTTATTTATTTATGCATACAAGAACTGGGGTGTAGGCCAGAGGTGTTGGGGGTGGGTGGGAGGATTCACCAGAGACAGAGTGGGGAGCAGAACAGGTGGATTGACTGAAGTACACTGCTGAGGGGAGCAGCAGGCGAGGCAGGAGAGGTCTGCTGCGCCATTGGGAAGCTCCCTGGGCTGGAATTGAACTGTATGCAGTGGCTGCCAATAGCTTCATAGTGCTGAGGCCTAACCCTTTGCACCACCAGGGAGGCCCCTAACTAGGGCTTTCTAGGAGACTTTCCAAAGAGGTGAGGACTAAGGTAGGCCTGGATAGATTGAATTTCCAGTACTGGCAGGGAGGATGGGGAGAAGGGGCATTCTCCTGGCTTAGCTCAGCCAGGACCGGCACCCAAAACAGTCAGTGCTCCCCATTTCCTGTTCGGTTGTTGGGGGCCAGGCTCAGTGCCTCAAGAATGTGAAAACTGGCCTGGCCACTGGGGGTCGACAGAGATCAAGGAATAGGGAGACTACAAGGGTGAGGACAAGATTTCCTTGGGAATTCTATCCCTTTGATTCAACAACCTGCCTGATGCCTCTTTCCCCCTGAAATCCTACCTCCCCTTTCACATGTCCATAGAATCTTTAACCCTAAGGCACTCTTTCCAGAAGCCCCTGAGCTTCCTGCCTTCCCCATCTACCCAGGACACCAATCCAAGGAGGACAATTCCCTCCCCCACTCCCCGAGCTGCGTGGGTGCGTGGGGCTGCTCTGTGTCCTGGAGAGGGTCTATGAAAGAAAACCCAGCCAAGCTCGTGAGGTTGAGGTTGGCTTCCTCACGAGAAACATGATGGATGGCTTGTCAGTGGAGGGCTCACTCCAAGCCCAGCTTGGGCAGCACCATGAAACTCAAGGTATGGCAGGTGGTGGGAACTAAAGGCTTAGAGAGAAACTGAGCCCTCACTGTGAGGGGCCCGGGCCCTCCTGGTTGGAGGTGGGAAGGAAGCACTCTAAACCAAGTTGGATTGTGAGTCGGAAGGGATGTTTCAATGTCGGAGATTGTGGCTAGGCCAGCTCATGGGCAGCTGGAGGGTAGTAGGCCTAAGTACCAGTTTCCTATCCACTGGTGGTTGGTTATCTGGCCAGTTGGGTCCAGCCCCTCAACTGTCCTCACAGTGCCCCCTGGGATTTATGGTCTCTCCACCAGTAGGCCTGAGTTTATGAGTTGAGACAGTCTAGAACCTGACCCTTTAGCCTTCATGGTGAGGTGGAGGGTAGGAAGCTAGTTCCTAAGCTAGTGAGGGGCCAGAGCTAGGAGGGCTGGAGAGGTGAGGAAGCAGCAGCTCCATTCCTTAGCTTATCCAAGTGCCTCCTCTGCCTGGGGTATTCCTCCAGTGGGAACTTGATTTCTGTGCTTATTGGACCTGACATGTCAAATTTGTTCACTAAGGAGCCAGGAGCAGGACTGTGCAAAGATGCCATTTCTCCAGCTAGCATTGTCCCCCCCCCCACAGGTCTGCTGGCCCCCTGAGATGGTGTGGATAACCGCTGCACCCCTTCCCTGAATTCCCAAGACCCTAACAGTGATGAACGAGCTAGCCACTCTGCACAGTTCCCCGTTGAGGAGGGAGAGCACAACAGGCGGACTGGGCTGGAGTGCTGCAGGCTTACCCCGCCACACTGCCCCACTCCCACAAGCCCTGGGCTAGACAGGCAAAGGAAGCCAAGTCTAGACCAGTGACACACAGGAGGCAGGGAGGCAAAGACGGGGCCTCTCAGGAGCCTGGGGCCCCAGATACCACCAAGCTCTGGCTCTCCAATGCCTGCTCTAGGCCCTTGTCAGGGGCAGGGACAGGGCATTTGCTTGTATTGGCCTGAGGGCTTTGGCCAGTTTTCTAGATCCCAGGCTAGGGCTGGAGTTCATAAGAAAGGAATAAGGAGGGCAGGGGCCAGGCCGTGTAGGAAAGAAAGGGCTCCTCTTATTGCTGGTGTCATCCCGCCAACAGCCTGACCCAGAGCCATGCTGTTCCTCGAAAATCAAGCTGATATCACTGCAAACACCCATAAACCAGGCATGAAGCTTGGAGCAGGGACTGGGTGTTGAGAGTTTACTTGAGTATTTGCCCTTTGGGGATACCCCTTCCTTCCTTAGCCGCAGGAAATTGTCATAACTGCAGTAAAACTAGCTTCACAGAACTTCCCCTCCTGGGGTTGGATCTGACCTAATCCTGGGGTGTGGTGCAGCCAGAAAGGTGGGGAGGAGAAAGACCGGGAGAGCTCAGGTCCCACCCTGGACTTTCCCTAAGACTGACCCAGAGATAGAAATGGGAAAAGCCTGCATTCGTTGGGGTGGGAGGAGAGGCTGAGCACAACAGACCAACATACCTCAGCAAGGGGGCAGTGCCGACAGAATGACTAACATGAACAGGAGAGAAGGGAGTGGTGGGAATAAATCACTGGGCTTTGCAGGCTGAGCTTGGCAAGGACACGGGATACAGCCAAACTGAGACTGGAGCCTCAGTTTTCTCAGGTCTAAAATAGGCCTGTCAATACCAACCTCAGGAACGATGTGAGAATTAAACAAAGATAATCATGCTCCAAAGGTGACAGCACCCCTGTGCTAGTTCATGTGAGCTAGTTCACGTCTTATCTCAGAGTACAAGCAAGGGGAGGTCCAGGACAAGGGCCCCAGAAATAGAGAGGGGGTGTGTGTATGTTCATGCACTTATGTGACAGTGATGTGAAGAAATGTGGGGGCTAGACTCCAGGTGCCACAATGGCTGGCATCAGGCCTGCCAGTTGGTGTTGGGTGAATGGGTAGGTGAGAAAGCCTGAAGGCTCGTGTATGAATATGCATGTATGTGTGTGAGGAGGAGCTAAAAAATGCGCATGTGGCACACTGAGCATGTGTGAATGGGTGAGAACGTGTGTGACCAGGAATGAGGGTGTCTCTGTGGAAGAATAATAGTTTCCATTTGGTAAACACTGTGGTGGGCCAGGCATGATGCTAAGCCCTTTCTGTGCATTATCTCATTCATCCCTCACAGCTCTGCGAATGAGGGATGATGTCCAGGTTGCAGATGAGTTAACTGAAGCACACAGAGGTGAAGTGACTTGCCCAAGGAGCTGCGCTAAGCAGTGAAATGGGTGACTCTGAAGTTCCCACCTCCCCTCTTTGTATGGGAATGGGAAGCTGAGCTCAGAAGGAGCTGCTCTGTAGCTCTCCAGAGGCTGCCTCTCCTGCAGCTACCAGATGTTCTTCTGCATCCCTGGGTTCAAGAGGCCTCCACATACTGATTTCAGCCTGCTTGGAGCGCCTCAAAGGCAGGGTTAAGGTGTAAGATTAGTGCTCAGGAAACTTTGGTGGACTTGAACCCTGGCGGATTGTGTGTGTTCAGTGGCACTGATCTGGGAGGCATGGCTGCCGCCAGAGGAGGGGGCGCTTCGATAAGACGGGACCCACAGATCCTGACTTTCTCTTAGGTTTGCCACAAGGAGTAATTTTTCCCTGCCTAAGGGGGCTGAATCACCACATCAGAGGCCCTATGTGTATGGAGCGGGGTGGGGGGGGTGAGTGGGTGGGGGAGGAGGAGCAGGAGGCCAGGGCCTCGACTGGCAGGGAGCAGGCCCAGTACTGCTACCAAGGCCCATGCAGCTGGTGCAGACATGTTGAGGCAGAAAAAGTCTGTGCCATGTCCAGGGGTGACCAGCACATGGAGCAGGCCTACACACAGACTCCGCCACTATTTCTTTCCTCTACTGCTCTCCCACCTAAGATAAGGTGTTGGCACACGCAATAGTTGCTTCTGTCTTCCCAGGGTTCCCAAGTCTGGCAGTGTAACCTGGTCTCCTCCATCACATATCTGGACCTGGGCTTGCCCTCCCTAGGGGCACTGGGCATGCTGGCAATTCAATCTGTGGTTCTGGGGTTAGAGTGGTGATTCTAGCTGGGAATTTGGGGCTGTGGCCAGGAACGCAAATAAACTTTCCCAGGCTTTGTAACCTCCTGAAAGATTTCTAGTGGAGTAGAGAGAGCCCTGGCCATCCTGGAGGCTGCTGTTTTCCAGGCATGAAGCAGCTTTTTACCAGAAATGAAGTAAGGAAGCAAATAAGCAAGAAGGGGCTGGAAATGTGGCAGTTCAGTATGGTACTGCAGAATAGACATAGGCCTTGCAGATAGGCCTGGCATCAAATCCTGCTTCCACCACCAATCAGCTTGGTGACCTCAGAAGAGTCTCTTCCCCCTGGCATAAGTTTCCTCTTGTGTAAAATGGGGAAAGTGGAACTGGTCTCAAGGGACTGTGAAAGGAAACACATCTAAAATTGTTCTTGGCGCATAGTAGGCCCTCAGTAAGTAGCAGGCTGCTTTGCATACTTGGCTGTTGATGCACTTTGGGGCATTCAGTTCCCCAAGCTGGACTGTGCCGTTGCACCTTGTTCTCACCTGTCCTTACTTCCCCCTTAATAAGGGGTCCAGTTAGGAGCTTAGAGACCTTAAAGAACTCCTCCTCCACATATACCCAGATCCACTTCACCCTAGAGGACCTGTCCCTGAAAGTGGGAGTGGCCCAGCTTCTCCCTTTCTATTTTCCTCTCAATAGACGTCCACTCCACAGCCAAACGGATCATCAGAGGATGAAGTCAATAGCTCAGCTGCCAACTTAAGTGAGATAAGGACATACAAGTGTCTAGATGGTAGATGACTTCGGGAATGTTGCATACCTAATTATCTCCATAAAGAAGCAGCAAGGAGACTTTAGATGCTGGGCAGTCCCAAAGCCTACCCTAAATCCATACCTCCTCCCGCTACTGGGCCGCGGTTCTTCCGAAGCCCACCATCGCCATCTAGGGTCTTGTGCTTGAGCATTTGTGCCTGGCTTTTGTATACTATGCTCCAGTTGGGGTGCGAGCTCCGGGGTTGTCCCGGGCACTCGCAGTGCTAAGGAAGACCAGTAGGGGGAGACATTAGCACGTGAGTAAGTCTGTTCTTGTCCGACCAGGGAGAGCGAGTTGGACCGGGAGGGTCTGAGCTATGCGATGGAGCCAAAGTTATAATCAAGGAAACGAGGAGGGGGCGGGAAGAATGGGCCTGGGCTGGGAGACAAAGACCCAGATGGCGAGGCCAGGAGGGGCTGGAGTCCGGCGTCGTGGGGCTAGGGCGCCCGCTTTGGCTGCTTCAAAAGGCGCCTGCCCTGAGTCTTTTCCTCTTTGCCCTGGAGGTGTCTTTATTTATCTAGGTGCCCTCATCCCCGCTGGCCTATCCCAGGCACTTCCTTGCCCGCACCTTCAGACAGAACAAAACTCTAAATCTGGGCTCCTGGGATCCCACAAGTCTCTCCGTCTAGTGCTGAGATTTTGAAGGCTTGCGGCTTCCCGGGACCAAAAACCTCAAATCCCCTACCGCCGCCGCCGCCGCCGCCGCCGCCGCCACCACCACCA
>PVIJ01016762.1:0-31721 GCA_004024925.1 Scalopus aquaticus | reverse complement strand
GCAGCGGTTGAGCGCTGCGCTTTGGAGCTGTGGGCAGCACGCGATGCGAGTTCGACACCCAGCCGGGGAGAATCCCACATGGCGTGGCAGACCTCTCCTGCCTTGCCCGCTGCTCCCCTCAGCAGTGTATTTCTGATCTGCCTGTTCTGCTCCCCACTCTGTCTCTGGTGAACCCTCTCGCCGCCCCACGCCTCTGCCCTGTACCCAGCTTGTATGTATAAATAAATAAATCTTAAAAAAAAAAAAAAAGAATCAAAGTCTCTCAAGGAGCCTAAGTTGAGGGGGGATTTGCAACAAACTCCTGCCTTAGATCAATTCCTTGGTCAGAGATTCCCCAGTAACTTCTGGCTAACACTGACCCCTCAGCTGTGGTCTAGCTCTGGTTTGCAGGTTCTGCATTCCTGGCTTTCTGCAGCAGAACTCTACTCTTTCAGTTCCTATGGTTCTACAAATGAAGGCCCCATCCAATTTCCTTACCTTGTTTTGTAATTCCCCTTCTCCAGTGCAGTTCCTATGTTCTAAAGTTCCTGATATGAGCATGAGCCTTCATTCACCAACAAAATAATGATCTGTATGCAACTATCCCTCTCTCTCTTGGATTGTGCTGCCCCAGTGTGGTTTCAAGCAAAATTATATTGCAATTCTTCCTATCCTCTCTGCCATGTTACTTTCCCTTGCCAAACTGATGTTTCTCCTGTCATCCTTCAGGGACTGTCATTTTTATTTGTACATTTGTTGTACATGTGGGGAGAAGGTGAGCCCAATGTTTTAACTCTTTTGCCATCTTGTTGGAACTCAACATTTTAACATTTTACATTTAGGATTTTTTTTAATGTTGTGTAATCAGTTTGGATTTATTATGATAGCAATAATTTTTTGTATTGTCATCAGTGTTCACATTTCATATTTGCTATCCTATTTTTGCCTTTAACTCAGATGACGATAGACTGATGTTCAAGTGTTATTAAACTTTCCAAAAGAACATAATGAAAACAAATCACTGAAAGGCCCTGATCCTTAATATCCCTGCTCTTCCTAAAGAAACACTACCAAAGAATTGCTGATAACTCATAACTCCCACTCATCATTAATTTTAGGTGATTACTACCTACCATTTCAGATAATATTTTTTCTATTGTAATGTATAAATTGCTATGAGAGTAACCACACTGGTTTTCATATATGATCTATAACATGCTAGAGCTACCTGAAATTTCCCTGATTGTGTAGATGTGTTATTTAAAACTAAAATATAAATTCTGTTCTAGGAATTGCAATGAATATTGAAGTTGATGTAATCTATGGGATAAGGATTCATTCATTATTATAAATTCACAACTTTAATCAAAAATATTTCTACTACATTTTCCTTATCCCCAATTCAATCTCTGAGGAATTAAATTATGTTCTATTATTTTTTCTATTTTGTAGGTATATAAATACTTATTCCTTCATATTTAGTAAGCTAGCTATCTTAAAATGTCACTGATACATTATTCCTTAATTTTATTTAATATTCAAGCATTGAAATCTATACTCTTAAAAAGTTTATTTGCATGTTTTAATAACAAAAACTAGTACCCTTTACCAAGGTTTTAATTTATTAATGAGTCATTTGAAGGATGCAAGTATTTGATATAAGATGCCAATATAGCACTAAGAGCATGTATATTTCACTCTCTTCAGAGAGTTCTATTTCATTGTGGAATAGGAGCATCCAAACAAATGGAAAACAAAATAGAAAGTTTATAATTTGTGTTTCTTAAAATAACCAAATAGACATTTATCCCAAAATTTAACTGACTAATATATATCATATTGTTTCATATGCGCATCAAGATATAATCTAATTTTGCTAGTAATCTATCTCTGCCATTAAAGATTTATACCATTCAAATTTTATAAAATATATGAAATGAAGGAACTTATTTTATTTCCTAAAAATTATTTTCTCCCTGACATATCTTCTTAGCAATTACAATGTCTTAGATTTATCATTTGTCTACCAGAAATATAGTTGACATTCCCTTTGTCCAAATTCATCTTTCTGATATGTAATTCAATTTTATGTCACTTTGCATGGCAATGAATCTTTTTTATGCACATTTCCATCTAAACTCCCATGTTTTTAGGCAGAAATAAATGAACAGTGTCTTTCATGTTGGTCCAAAGTGCATTTTGACAAATAGTCTTCTTTAGTCTAGATTCATATACTTGGCTAATATAATTAAATCCCATATAATGCTGGGAGGGGCAACAACTTAACAAAATAATCATTGAATAAATCAGTGTTATAAATCATGCTAATTTGTAATATTTTTAGTTGAAATTTTAAGAGTTTAGGATAATGATAATGCTTCTTCATTATTTTAAAGGCAATGTATTGACTCATTTTATCAAATGCTATTAAAACGAACATATTTGATCATTTATATGCAACAATAATTTTAATTGCATCTTATATTTATGTAATGCTTTTTATTTTATAATGTTTCCATTATTGACTAATCTAACACCTATGCAACTTTCTTGCTGTAGGTAGCATTCTCTTTCTCATTCCATATGTGAAAGTAATTAGTTTTTGAAACTTCTTACAGGAAGTAGGTGATAGATCAAGAATTGGAGGCTGAATCTTTTGAACTTAAAGTTAGACTTCTTGCTACTAAGAGCTTTCAAAAAATCAAACCAAGGTCGTTAAAGTCGGAAGAAGTTTGAAGGCAATTTTGAATGTATGGTCTATAACAGTGTCTTTTCATATATTTTCAACTTTTAGAACTCTCTTTAAACCATTCCAAAAAATAATTACTGTTATTGGAAATGTGGAGGCATTATAACCACTGTTTACCCTGAACCTGCAATTCAGAAGGACATGTACCAAGATAAAGGATGTAAGGGCACTGTTGGTGACCTTCCTTTCCCTAAAGGTGGGAATGGATAAAGCGAATTTCTCTCATTCTCTCTTCGGGTGATTGTACTGTTTGCATGCTGAGCTGCACAGCTTTCAAAGGGCTTGCCCTGGGATATGACTGGGCTGGATTTAGAAGGAGCTGGTCATTGAATAGCTCTGGTAATTCTTGCATCTCACTGTTATGTGGCTGACAGCTCCTTTTGGTGGGGAAAGCTTGGATGTATTTCAAGGTGATTGTAGTTTTGTCCCTCTGGCAGCAAGCTGCTGCTGCAACCAGCTTAGCCCATTATCCTCCTCTCCCACTGGACTTAAGCCTGGGGAGAAGTCTAGGGCTTTTGTCAGGATAGAAGGTAAGGGATGGATAATTATTCCCCATTTGTGCTCAAAGAGAACAGTACTATTTTATAAAGTACACTTCAGTTCCAGACATGGGCTTGTCTTATAAGTCTAGTGACTTATAAATTACTCTTTGCAAAAACCAATGTTTAATTTGATTATTTTTAATGATGTTATGCTTTTATATCTCATATTTAAAGTTTTATTACACAAGACTTTGGGGGTACTGTTTAGTATTCAGAGAGTAAAATATATTTCCATTTTTATATGTTTTAGAAGATTTTAAAATACCGATAACCAGATTGATTGAGAGCGCTACTGTACACTTGTCTGCACTGTAATTTTTCTCAACTTGACTTTCTTATTCTCATGGGGTAGTTTTGTACAATCAATGCAACATAATTAGAAAATTTAAAAATCCATATGCTGTGCTTGCATTCATCTTTCCCTTTAATATCCATTCTTTGGAATACCTTTTATACATATTGTTTTCATAAACATATTTAGAAAATCAAGTTCACACAGATATGAATTCATTATGTGAATTTGCCTTAGCATATTTTACAGGCAGTCGTTTCACTTTGCTGTCCCCAAAAGCTTACCTTCACTTTCACTCCCCTTTTCAGCAAAAATTATAGTCAGAGATGAGCATTTCAATTTGCAGCTGACAGTTTAGGGTTAAGATATGATTCCAGGTAACAGAAGCCAATGAGAGTACACCCAGTTGATGTTTGTGACATCATCTTCCAGTCGGAGTATATAGAACAGCTGAGGTAGCGTTCAGTTTCAGCCCCAGTGCCATTATGATGAATGTTTACATCTCTTCATTGAGAGCCAATTATCTCGCTTTTGTGTGAGGCCCAAGGATCACTCATGCTGCCGGGCTGCACAGAGCACTGTTGGATCTAGCTGAACGAATTGTTTTCCCTGTCTCTGGTAAGAGCCTCTTCTGTTTTAGCTTCTCTTTCAAAATAAAGGTAGATGTGTCTAACAGAGGAAACAGTCTAAGAAACTGGTGTCAGAGTCAAACAGGATTACTATCTGGTAAGCTTTAAAGCAGAGTGATGTTTAGCATTATTAAAGGGGAGTGTGAATTAAGCAACATGAATTGAAAAAGAGCATGCTAATGTGTACCTGGCAAACTAATTTGCAGTAGAAAATGAATGCAGGTAAATTCAGCTTTTCTTTAAAGAAAGTAACTGTTACTATAGTATTGTAATTCTGAATGTGTTTTTAAATCTAGATGTGGTTATGTATAACTCTCTTCTTCATTTCTTTATATTTTGCTATTAGGAGTAAAGAGTAGAAATAGAAATGCTCAACCAAGTAATGTTTCTGTAAAATGAAAATGAGGGAAAGTTTCTAATTGCTAAATAATAGTTCTTTGGGACAGTTTTCCAAAGTTGTATCTATGCAAGAAAACAAAATTTAACAAGTGACCAAAGGCTTTGGCTTCTAAAATGAGGTTGTAGTACTTTGTATTTGTATTTATCCATTTTTAATGCAATATAATACAAATAGTTTTTTTCTGGAATTAAGAAAAGTTGAAGTCATTTGTTCATTAAGTGCTTGAGTGCAGAAGAAAATGCTGTGTTTTAGGAGTCTACAGAATATTTAACCCCTGAAAATAAAGCTTTCTTTTATTTAATCTTTTATTAGTGGTGATATTTATATCTGAGGGTGCTCACAATATTGCAGGAAAACAAATTTAGTCATAGCTGTTGAATTGCTGTGGATATAGGTGATTGAATCTGACAGGGATCCTGAAAAATCAGAAACAATAAGAGCTTTTAATTGACTGAGACTATTCACATGCTAGGAAATGAAGAATTCAAAATACTTTTAACTCCTCAAACATTGTCACGGTATAAAGTGGTCGATGATTGTTAAAGTTTAATGCAATTATTTATGAGGTGAAGACAAAAGCAAGTGTAAAAGCTGTTATTTAATTTAGCATCTCTTGTTTTAATAACAGCCCTATGTCTTCTAGGGTAATAAAAGTTTTGAACAGTGACTTGTCCATAGGGCTTTTATATGCTTATGTTTTTCAGATGTATTTTTACTCTGCTTTAACAGAATATTTCTGCTGTGCAAACCAATAACTTGGGTAATTAGAAGTTAGAGTAAAGGGGTGTTCAATTTGTACTTAAAGACAGCAGGGGTTCCTAGCTATGTTACACTTCTGTAGCTCCTACTAGCCCGGTCCTGTTTGGCGGTGCTTGGCATTACTGTTGTTCGATTTGTCTCCTTCAGTCAACTCAGGTCTGAACAAAATTGAGTTTATAGAAAGTGTCAGATGTGAATTAATGGAATTTAAAGAATTGAGCTTGTTGTATCAGCCAAAATAATATATAATCAACCAAAACTCAAAAGCTCTAAAAGTACATCTGGAGTTAATTTTTAGCAGGGAGGTTAATATTGGTGTTTTCTGTGAATTTCAAAATCCAAAAGTAGAAATCTAAAAGTTTTGAAAATGTGAACTTGAAATCATACTGATTCACTGCTTTGAAATGAATTTCTTCCTCTAAGTACTTTAAAGTGGAGTTGAATAACCCAAAGGTATTGACTCTGTCATTTTCCCAAGTGATCAATCTTGATCAAGGCAATGCATTTGTTTCCAACAATTAATTTTCTAAAAATCTATTCTGTCAACAATGAAGAAAACCTTACCCACCCAATGAGTGATCTAGATATTTAAAATTGTTTTTTCTGCTGTGTATGAATGCTTCTTTCTGTACTAAGTCTCTATTCACAAATGCACTGCTTTGGTAGAAAGTGCAGTATTAAAATTGCTTATCTACTTATTTTCCTTTGAAAAACTATGTTCCATATGGATATGAATGATATGATATGCCTGGTTAATGAATTTTATTGACTGAAAATTTTTGATTTTAAAAACAACATATGTTAATAAAATCATAGCAATTTGTCATGCCACAAACTTCTTAGAATTTTTGGTGCAAGGAGTCATAGTTAAAAGGTGTATGTGCTATATGAATTGTTGTGTTCTTACCTCCTTTCTAATGCACATGTCCTTTGTTTGATTTAAGTAATTGTTATTTTTTATTCATATTCTCTCATCCAGTTCTTTGTTTGTGGTGTATCAAGTTAAATATTACTGCCTAACAGACTTTACAGGTGTTAAGAGATGGGAAAAGTACACAGTGACAAAAAGATTTCTACCATCTCTTTGAAGTTTTTGCATATACCAGATGAGGGAAAGACATTCTTTTCTTTTGAAAATTGTTCCACAAATTGTTTTTACTTATTCCAAATAATACCTTTTTTCTATTGTATGCAAACTTAGTTTAGGTACCCCTTTCATTAATTTATTTCAGTTACTGAAATCATGATACCGTTTGTTTTTCTGTTTTCTCAGTTCAAATTGTTGGGTATGTTCTGAATTCTCTGCTTAACAGTGACACTCTCTACTGAAGGCCATCTTTTTACTTAAGCCCAAAACATGGAAACTGTAACACCTTAGATAACTTGGCTTTATATTTGTATGTGAATGCATTGTTAGGTATATAGTTTATGTGCATAAATAAAATATTTATATGTACTTTCAAGTTCAAAAGATGCTTTAATGGACATAGTATCATTCATACTTAACGACTAGTCTGTGATACAGTAATTGATGTTATTCGTCTAAGGAAAGAGAGATTTTTGGATTTTAACTTGTTGCCATCACCCAGACAATAAATCATTGCATGAGAAAATTTTCATATGTCAATGACTCTCTCTCTCTCTCTCTCTCTCTCTCTCTCTCTCTCTCTCGTATGTATTAGAAAGGAGGGGAGAGCACACCAATACATGTAGCATCATATATAATATATATACACACTCAAACACATATGTGTGTATATATATAAAGAGAGAGAACTAGTTATTAATTTTAATTGTGACTCTTCTAGGTGCTTGGAACTTATTTGTAATGAAATAATATTAAAGATACTTGCTCTTAGTCACGTTACTTTTTTTTTCTATTTGGCAAGTTTTTGTCATTTTTTTTTACTAAAAATATAGAGTATATTTTAAGATGTGAATAAATAAAACAGAACTTATTAAGGGAAAAAGGAAACATGAGTTGAAAGATGGATTTACTTACATTTGCTATCTTTCTATGTGTCTTTAAGTTCTCAGCTATGTTCTAACCTAACATAGATTTGGAAATACTCTATATTGGGTATTTCAAAAATGTCTCACAACTATTTTATAACTTATATTTGATTCTGAATGTTGTCACTGCAATTTTGCAAAAAGAAAATACTTATTTGTGAACAATCCAGGAAAAAAACTTATTTGGATACAGTTACCTTATATTTGGAGTATATATTCAACCTGTATAGTTTTATATTATCCTCCATTTTATAGTAAACTCCTTGATGCTCAGAGCATATTGAGTTTTTACAATTCTTTGACTGTTTTTTAAATTCTCTCTAAAGCTTAGAGAGAATAAATAGGAGAGTGAAAGATGAATCAATTGTATACTATGTCTTAATTTAAAAAGTTAACAATATCATTTAAATAATGGTTGTTTGTATATGAGTGAAAAAAATGAGGTAATCTAAGGTTTAATATTCATTTTTCACTTGTTTGGCATTTATTACTACTAGTACCTAGGATAGTTGAACAGTGATACTTACCATCCATTGAATTTATTTACAGATGCCTAGTGATTTAAAAGAAAAAAAAAAAACACAGAAGACTGAGATCTAACATCCTCAGAGAAAATCAATCTGTACATAGAACCTATCAGTTGAAGATAAACCATTTTTAGATGGTATCATTTAATTAGCCACTGAAGAGTCTATCTAGTGACATACAGATAAATTGTGAAACAATTCAAAGTTGCCTGCACACACTTGATTTAACACAAAATATTTTACTCTTGCAGTAGTCACTAATAATGAAATTATGACCCTGAACTTAGTGTCATGGCAGGGTGCAAGGCACTAAATATACTGCTGTACTTTTAAAATATGCAAAAGGAGGGGGAAAATGTTAGAATGCAATAATTAAGAGTATGAATGTGGTTTTCAAACTGATTTTAATCTATTTCTGCCTCAGAAGCCTTGACCCAGGAATATATTAACTTTATCTTTTATTTCATTTTTTTTTTCGTAAATCAGTGACAGTTTATGTCTTTAGCCATCAACAGCTTATGATATCACATAGGTGATGAAATGGTGATAGAATTAGGCTAAATACTTTCTCTAATTCATGCTGTTATGCAATCCTAATACACCAATGGCAACATAAGAGCTTTGATTTTTAAAATCTGTGTTTGTGTGTGTGTGTGTGTGTGTGTGTAAAATTTAATTTTGCTACGTTTTAGTGGAGCACGGTGCATGTGCTCAGTCAAGAGAGATACAAAAGAGATACAAAAAGATTTAAAAATACTCTTCTACATGGTTCATAATCTTGTAGAATCAAGGTGCTAATTGATGTGTTAAACACAAAAGAAAATTTAATCCTTTTACTAAGTATTTTTTTCTTCAGCACTAAATGCTTCAACTCATCCCACAAATTAAAGCATAGGCACATAATAATTGAGATCCTATGACATGGCCAATGATGAACAAAACATCACTGCTTCTCTCTAGGAATGAGTTTTTAAAAAATTAGTAGAAAAAATTCTAATTCAAGAAGAGTAAACATATATTTCAAATGGAGGATTCTTCAGGAAGGACAAAGTCAAAATAGGAGAGGTGTTTGGGTAAAGACTACTTGTTAAGTGTGACTGGAAGCAGGGGTGAGGGGAACTAAAAATTAGCACCAAAATTATCTGAACAGAATATTGATTGTAGCGCTCATAGTCAAAACTGCATAACTGTAAGGTTAGGTGAAGGGTTAAGTTTTTCTAAATTTAAATACCATGGAATATCTGTGATGAGATAGACAACTGTGGTCTTGAGTAAATGGAATGGTTACTAAAAAAGACAGAAAGTACCATTGTCTGAGACTAACTGAGGTAGTCTTGACCCATCAAAGTGTGAGAAGACTTAGAGAAGCCACTTCATTAAATTTCAAAGAGCATTATTAAATTTTTCATTCTATTAATTTATTTTAAATAATATGTAATCTCTAGTGGGACAACTAATTACTCAAAATTGCAAAAGATGGTCACACTTGAGAAACCTGGTGAAAATATGAGAGTTTGGGGAAGAGTCCTTGAGTTGAAGTATAGTCATTCTTGATGTTCTTGAGCAGATATCAGGTTGGATAGATAGGCTAGGCTAGGCTAGGCTAAACTAGGCTAGGCTAGGCTAGGCTAGAACAGGATAGGATACAATATGACAGGACAGGACAGGAGAGGAAAGGAATTGTCCATCACTGAGTAACCCAATGTTTCAATATTGGGTTAGGGTCAACTGGAAATTCCAGGAGAATAAAATCTTCTGATAATATCACTCAGTTATTGTACTTGTTTTTTTAAATTATGTGAAGAACATTATATAAAGCTATTTGTTAAAATATTTTAAAAGGAAAATGAATCATGCCATTATCTTCTTACTGTAGGGTTTCCTCAGGTGGAATATAATTTATGGTAAGTACAAATTAGTAATGAGGAAATAGGGTTATAAAAATGTATTAATAATTAACAAAGACTATACACTAATTAGGTTCACAACTCTCTCATTAGACTGTCCAAAAAAATTGTTATTCTATGTTTATGCACTTATACAAGAATAATGAGACCCTTATATGGAGAAAAAGATGGCATCCAATGGGAGCATAAACAACTAGGCTTTAGCTACAGTTTCTAATTTGTCCAATGTTACAGCTATTCTGGTGGGTGATGAAGATATGCAGATACCCATGGTGGTGTTCCTGCACCAAAAATAATAAGAGAAAAGGCAAAAGAAAGGTGTAAAAAATATCCACTAGTGGGGCCTCCCTGGTGGCACTGTGCTGTGGAGCTGTTAGCGGTGGCGCAAGTTCGACGCCCAGTCTGGGAGAGTCCCATATGGTGCGGCAGACCTCTCCTGCCTCGCCCACTGCTCCTCTCAGTAGTGTTTTTCCATCTATCTGCCTGTTTTGCTCCCCACTCTGTCTCTGGTGAACCTTCTCACTGCCCCACGCCTCTGGTCTATACCCCAGTTTTTATGCATAAATAAATAAATCTTTAAAAAAAATCCACTAGTAACAAGAATGTGATAGCAAGTCATAGGTAATATGATAAGTAATTATGAAGAATATTTTATTCCTTGGAAGTCAAGGATTGTAATTCTGTTTTAAATGTCCAAGGCCTAGAAAATAGTTCAGCAGTTTGTTAAATGAATGCATGACTGCCTGGGACAAGGAAGGAAGAATAGAATCTGTTTTTTTCTCTCTATATCCTTTGCATGTGCTATGCCTGAGATACCCTTAAAAAGCAAAAATTGCATACTTTCTGGCTATTGGAAATACAAGACTGGAAGATACTTAGTGATCATCTTCAAATTCTTGGCATGCAAAACAATTTGATGGCTATAAACTAGAGAAGATTTGGGGAATACTGCTCTTTAGAGGTTGTGAAGAGAGGGGCAGGACAAACAAAGAAACTCAGAATGAAAGATCTTTCATTCAAAAAAGGAACTCAAGCTAGACTGTTAGGATTGCCTGTGACTTTAGATCAGGAAGAAAAAGACCTTGCCATAGGGAGGAATCCATGCAAACATTTATGCAGAAAAATTAAATCTGAACCTGACATTCCTTTCCTCCCCACAACTGTCTTTAGATCATTTTCACCTAAACTCTTCACAGGCTTTTACTTGTATGATAATGACAAAGCTAATATGGTTTACAAGGCCTAACATAGCTGGTCTGTGCATTTCAGCAACTTTGTGTTCTTATCTCTTATAATCTCTCACACGTCCCATCACTGAGACTTACCTAATGTCATTCCGTCTGGTTAAAAGGTTCCTCTTGACTTACTTCACAAACTTCCCTCCTCTGCATTATGCAAATATCAGTTAAAGACATAGACCTTTAAATAAGTCCTTCTTGCTCTCTTTGACCAGGTCAAGTCTTGCTACTACATGCTCTTAAATGTGTGGTTAATACTTGAAAGAGTTATAGTTAAAGGATTCCTTGGTTGATTAAATCATTATTTCCAGTCTCTGCCAGTAGACTGCAATTTTTATGAAAGTAATGATAGTAATGCCTTGAGGCACCAGTGAATCTCCAATACCTAGCATAACATCTTGAATAAAGAGAGCAGCTAATAAATGGTATGGACAAACAGAAACTGGGGCAGAAAATGTATTTCTACCTAGAAAAACCAAAAACACTGACATGCTAGTGAGTCTTAATTAGAGAAAAGAAAGTTGAAAATACTTTTCTAGAATATTAAAATAGTTTTCCATCTCTACAACTACCTTTTCACTAATAAGTGGGTCTCTCCATAACAAGTTATAATACATAAGCATAACAAGTAAGGTTATAGGTTGTGAACTTTTAATTTTGATATAAATATACAGCAAGGGTCCTTTGGAACACACTGATGGTTAGAGGATCTGAAAATAGGTAGACTCAACAAAGGGTATAGAGACTGAGTGACTAAGTATAGATATATATATATATATATATATATATATATATATATATATATATATATATATATATATATATATATATATATATATATATATATATATATATATATATATATATATATATATCTTGTATCTGGTGTAACTATGTTTCTAAACCTAGAAAGTGTAATTGAGAATGTGATGGCTAACCTTATGGAAGGCAGCAGAAAGCCTCAAAATATAGGAACAGAGAAGACTGCACTTTAAATTGAAGGGAAGGTCACTGGTGGCCTTAAAGAAAGTAGTTTGAGATGCTAGACAGCAAGGAGTCCTGCAGGAAATTGATTGCTAGGAATTGAAGTCATGTTCAAGCAATTTAGAACTGGAAAGGAATAAAGACCTGCTAGACAGAACTTGTCAAATAATAATGCCACCTTCATAAAGTGAAAAACTTTAGTTGATGGATAGATGTGGAAATATTAAGTAATATTTACCTTTATTAACTGTACCAAATATTTCTAGAAAATAAAGTTTATTAAATACCTAGTTGCTCTAGTTAATACATTATGGTTAAAAAAGGACAGCAATATTTCACTAAATGAGAAAAGCTGGAATTTTTTACCCAATAGTTACTTTGGTCTCATAAAAATAATTCTGCTATTGAAGACATTTATGGGCACACTTAACAATAAGCAGCTCTTGCTTTGTATTAAGTAAACAAATAAACCTCTTGACATTAAGACTTGGACCTTCCAGAAGGCCACTAAAAAGTAGTGCTGCACCAGGAAATATTCATAGCCTGCTAAATAGAAGAGCTCCCATATAATAAAGGTTGGAGAAAATTAACTGAAACCAAAAAGGAGAGAGATATGTAGTGAATATCAGTTAAAATTCTATGTGAATGGAGAGAATACTACACTTTGTTATAAAAATACAGGTGCAGAATAAGTGTATGCACATATTATACCTTTACATGCTTAAAAAGATACATGTCATGGTAAAAAAAAAATGTTTTCAAGTTGGCTATACATTGAGCTGTTTATTCTGGTAGTGCTGTGATACTAGAATTCTTCTTAAGAAAAGATTCCTAATTTGTTTGGGGAAAAAAAAAACCCTCTTTGGTCATATGTTTAAGGAAGGTGATGACTTCTTTATTATAATCAGGAGAGAAAGTATGTCCTGCCTTTTCTCAAAATAGTATGAAAAATTAAATAATAGGAATGGCCTACTAATTCTGGCAGTTGATTGGTAAGGAAGACTGTGATACGACATGTAAATGGTTTGCAAAAGGATTCTGAAATAAGAAGAGTTAGCCACAATACCATGCCGGGAAAAACTCATGGCCACCTCCATGTGAAAGAATGATGTTCTCTCAGCAATGAGAGACCCCAGAGAACAGTGAGCCACCGTGACTCCAGGGCAATCTAAGGAGATGCATGCAGTGAAAATATGGGAAAAAGTCCAAAAAAGTAGGCAAAGCATGGTGTCTGAGATTAGAAAAAGGGGAATAGATTCAGAAGATAGAATTTAATTTCTAGAATATTTAGAGTCAGAACTCCCATGTGGAAACTTGACTTGCTAATAAGAGATCCCGAATTGAGACTTATTTTGTTCTAGTTATTGGCAAGAACTAAGGAAATGGACAGAGATTCCGAGGTCACACGTGTTCCAGAATCTGGGGTGGAATCACACCTATAGGTAGCATTGGTGGCTGCACTGGTGAAGCAGAGGAGTCTGGCTGGAAGCCTACTCTTTAAGTTATAGACTGGGGTGTAAGAGTTGGGAGTTCAGAGCATGGACCGTGAAAAGGGCATTCATTTCTGACTTTGCCATCTTTCAGTGGCAAATCCATGGGCAAAGCACTTAACCTCTGTGTTTTAGATGCAGCATCTAAGGGATGCTGTGAGGATAAAAGATGTTATATAGATGATAGATAGATAAATAGATGCTAGATTGATAGATGATAGATAGATAGATAGATAGATAGATAGATAGATAGATAGATAGATAGATAGGTAGACAGACAGATAGATGTGTGGGTGGTGTGTGCCTGCGTATGTGTCTATGTGTATACACATATATCATTTGCACTACACAGACAGCCAACACAGACAACTATGTTCCCTATTATGACTATCTTGCAAGCTCCATCTTCAGTCCTGCTTGTCCTCAGATTCAGCTCTGGACATAAGCATGTGGTCTGTGTGTGTACAGCACTCTACTGTGTCGATTCCTATTCATCCTTCAAATTTCAATTCAGATGTCATACCAGTGGGGTATGGGATTCCTTCCCAAACCATTTTGGGCTAGGAAACGTGTTGCCGTTTGTGCTCAGATAGCACCTGTACTTTCCCTGTCACATATTTTAATTGCCAGCTTCTTTGCTGTACTTCCCGTTAGACTCCAAGTCCCATATGTTGAGGGATTTCATATGTTTTATCCTTTGCTGTCTCAGCAGTGCTGGCACAGAGTAGAAGCTCATTAAATGTTGATTAAATGAATATATGGTGAGAGATCTTAGACTTAGATCTCTTTGGAGAGCCATAATCTGAAATTTCTCTATTATAGTTTACTTTGGAGGCTGGTAGTGATAGAGCCAGACTAGAAAATCTGAGCAGAGAAATAAAGTCCCTCAGAGGTGGCAGTGAAAGTCCTCCTCCACTAATCCTGCCTGTCTTCTGCCCCAGAGGTGTCAATAGGCGCAGCTTTATTCCGAGGGCAAAGCCCTGAAGCTGCTTGGCCTTACCATCATCCCAGTGTAGCTGGTGCAAACACAACTGGAGACTGGTCAGTGAGTGTTGCCCACATGCCACCAAACAGAGGAAGTTTAGGGAAGTTCTAGGAAGTGCAGAATGTGAGGTCCTGCTTGTGGTGATGTGGACATGCTTTATGCAAGAGATGGCTCCTCTGAGTATTCAGAAGATCTCTCATATTCTAAATGACTGCCTAGTCTTGGTGAGAAAAACAGTAAACTCTATCAGCAGCACTACCTGCTAGATTTGGATTGGGTCCTTGAATTTGTGGGGTTCTGAAGATCTGGACTTAAGAAGTCTCTGGGGTAGGGTAGACTGTGGCCATATTTTCTCCTCCTGGACTCTTCTTACTGCAAGGGAAATGTGTTCTTTGTTGCTGTGGCAAATTGTCACAACCTAGATACTTAAGAAAATAGACACTATCACAGTTTCAGTGGGACAGCGATACAGGCACAGCTTCCCTCGATACCTTTTTTTGCTCAGTGTCAAGGGGCTGCAATAAAGGCGTCTACCAGACTTGTTCTGTGCAGAGTTCAAGTTCTCCTTCAGGTCCAGGCAGTGGTCGACAGGTCCTTGCGGCTGTAAACCCGAGGTTCTCATTTCCTAGTGGGCTGTCAGCTGTGGGTTGCGGGAGGCTCTCTCAAGGGCCCTTTCTCAACAAAGCAGCTTATTTCCTCAAAGACAGCAAGGATTCTCTCGCTCCAGTTTCTAAGATGGAAAGTTAAATAACAAAATAATCATGGAGTCATATCCTATTACTTTTGCCTTTTCTACTGGCTGTAACTAAGTCACAGATTCTGTCCATACTCAAGGGGAGGGAATTTTACAAGGAAGTGACTCATTGAGTATCACTTTAGGATGTATCCACCATAGGGAGTAGTGACAGAATATTCTGAGACCCCCCAAGGGATTGTAGCTCCCACCGCCTAACCATTTTAGAGATTTCCTACAAATCTCAAAACTCACCAGCAGCAGAGCTCACCAGGCAAGAGCTAATTTTGAATGAGAAAAGTAGTAACCAAGAGGAAGTGACAACTGAAGCCAGAAATGTGGCCAGTTGCCTTCTCCAGTTTACTCAATAAGTAGAAGCTGTTGGCACATGTACTTGATGGGAACAAGCCAAACAATTGTTCAGGCTGAAGTCAAGGGCTTGCCAGCACTGTCTGAAAAGTTGCTTTGACATGAGGTTAACCACTTGCAGTCACGGTGCGAGGAGGTTTATTTGGCATTTGGGTGACACTTTATAAAGTTCTGTCCCCCACACAGTCATCAAGCAGGTCCCCATCTGACCTGAGGCCAGCCCTGGATCAATTGCCACAGAAGCACTCTGATTTCAGCTTCTTTTTCCTTTGGGGGAGGAGAACTCTGCCCTGGTGAGGGAGCTTCTTAGACCTTTAAGAGTAGGGTCTTGGCCCAGTCTGAGAAGGTGAGGCACAAAATAGCTGTGAATTTTAAGCTATTGAACAAAATAGCACTGAGTCCATGTCAACAATAAATAGGTGGTAAGAAAATGAGGAAGAAAACGTGGTCCTTTCTAAAATTAGAGTGCAAAGGATCAACTAATAAATATAAAGAGCATGGCAGATTGTCATTTTGCTTCCATCATAGTAAAAATTGGGTCAACCAAGAATCACTAATATATGCTAAATCTAGGGGTACATTTTTGATGAGTAGCAGGATATTTGTATGGTCATAAAATGACTCCCCAGAGACTGCTTATTAGTTGCAAGGGAGAACAGAAAAAATCATTACAGTGGAAAATCAGACAACACTTGACTGTTGTTTTAATTTCCAAAATTAACATAAACAGTGAGGGACAGATGGATATTATGTAACCCATATTTGATACCTAGAGAAAAATGAACTCACCTATGTATTATTTTTGCCTGGAATAAATAATCTAAACTAATTATGGGGAAACATCAGACAAATAAAAAATGAGGACCATTCTACTACAAAAAGGGCAGTGAGGATTGTATTTTTCAAAATTATAAGTGGCAGAAAGACAAAAGCTGGATATGATTCAGAATAAAAGAGGGAGAAATCACAACTAAATTCAATACCCATCCTAAATTTTCCTATAGAGGAAATAGAAAAATGCTCAAAAGATTTTTCCTAGTCAGTAGATAAAGTTGGAATGTGGACGTGTATTATTCTCAAGTATTATGTTAATGTTAAATTAACTGAAGTTCAGACTGTACTTTGGTTATGTAAGATAATTTTTAGGACTTAAAAATCAAAATATTTAAGAGTGAAAGGCCATGTGTGTGCAATTTCCTTAATCTCTCACAAATGGTGAGAGATTAAACAAATGATAAATGACTAAAATGTTTTTAGTAACAGAATCTAGTTTGCATGCATGAATATTCTTTTTTTAATTGTCTCATTGGCCTTATTAAACTGTTCATGAATTGGACAGCATTCCACGTAGCTAGTAGTAACATACTGCCTAGATGTCGTTTATATTATTTTTTGTAAAGATTTATTTATTTATGCATACAAACTGGGGCACAGGCCAAAGGTGTGGGTCGGCCAGAGGGTTCACCAGAGACAGAGCGTGAAGCAGAACAGGCAGATTGAAGGAAACACACTACTGAGGGGAGCAGTGGGCGAGGCAGGAGAGGTCTGCCGCGCCTTGTGGGAATCTTCCTGGCAGGCAACAAACTCGCAACAACGCTGACAACAGCTCCACAGCCATATGACTTAACCACTGCGCCACCATGGAGGCCCTTATATATTTTATTCTTGCTCTTTCTGTGTAAATTTGAATTATTTTGTAATATTATATATTTCACAGAGTTAACCAGTATATATTGTTGAATTTTTAAAAAGGTAATGTAGTGTTTTTAATTTTGTTCTCATACTTGTTCAAAAGTGACTGCAAGCACTAAGATACATACATTAATATGCATAAAAGTATCTGGAAAGATACATATGACAAGAAGATGTTAGCAGCATTAGCTCTGGATCAGAGACCGGGTACCTAGATGGGAGAGAGACTGATGTCTCACTGTATAACTATTTTTCCAATGATTGAATTAAAAAAAATAGGCATGTACTTTTTAAATTAAAAGCAAAATACAGTTCAATTGTGCTTAATACATCCTCATTCATCAGTTTCTGTACATTAGTCTAGGTTCTGAAAGTGTAAAGAAAAGTTGTATTTTGAATCTTATGCTTTTGAGGAATTCAAGCTCCACTTGGAGAGAGAGATAAGATCATTTAATCAATGAAGTAAAAGACCTAAGATGCTATTATTAAAATGAAATAGAGAAAAGAAGTATGAAACCCTGATTGCATCTCTTGTTGATTTTCTACTGATTTAATAACAATTCCCTCAAAGCCTTGATTCTTTATTATTCTCATTAAAAAAAAATTAGTAACCCCCTCTACACACACACACACACACACACACACACACACACACACACACACACACTTTCATAAGGGTGTTATAAGGATTAATGAATGATATTTAATGGCGATTTCTGACATTCACTTAGAAAGGGTATAAAATAGGACCTCCCCAGTGGCGCAGTGGTTGAGCGCTGCACTGTGGAGCTGTTGGCAGCGGCAACGCGAGTTCGACGCCCGGCCAGGGAGAATCCCACATGGTGCGGCGGACCTCTCCTGCCTCACCCGCTGCTCCCCTCAGCAGTGTACTTCTGATCTGCCTGTTCTGCTCCCCACTCTGTCTCTGGTGAACCCTCTCGCCGCCCCACGCCTCTAGCCTGTGCCCCAGCTTGTATGTATAAATAAAAAATAAATCTTTAAAAAAAAAAAGGTATAAAATAGGTACAAATGGGTGTTGTTAAATGACAGTTGAAAAACATACTTATTTAAAACATGCTTAAATGCAGGGAGGGAGAGAGGCAGGGAGAGAGAGAAAGAAAAACTACAAAATATAAACCTTCTTAAATTAACTTTTAAGATTTTTATTGGCCCTCTGAAATTTGTGTGTAATTTGGCAATTTACAGCAAATGTAGTCATGTTCCTTCCTCCACAGACCTCTATGAAGGCAAATTTTTATGTTATCAAAGCCAGATTTACTGAGACAGCCAAAAAGTGATGACTTTGGGACAATTACCTTGCAGTTATTCCACTGAGATTGAATCAAAGTTTGCCATGGTCTCTGACAACTCTTTTGAAACTCATCCGGTTTTAATAATGCAGTTGCTGTGGAACATTTCCTAAAGGAAAAAGACAAGAACATCAGCAGAATACCACTATATAAAAACAAAGTTAAAAGATTATGTGTAGAAAGATGTTAAGGGTCAACCTTTAAGATCACAAAAGCAATAAATTCTAGGTTTGAAGTTAAAGCATGGGTCTGAGAGTTTCCCATGGTACTATATATTATTGTCAGTGGTGAACAATTTTTAAATGTTATTCTGATAGCCTGAGCACTCATGAGGTCTGCTAAAAGGGAACATTTTAGATTTTTATTATGAATACTATGTTTGCTTAATACTTCATCTTTTTTTTTTTAATATTTATTTTTACATACAAGCTGGGGTATAGGCCAGAGGCGTGGGGTGGCGAGAGGGTTCACCAGAGACAGAGCGGGAAGCAGAACAGGAAGATCAGAAATACACTGCTGAGGGGAGCAGCGGGCGAGGCAGGAGAGGTCTGCCGCACCATGTGGGATCCTCCCCGGCCGGGTGTCAAACCCGCATCACGCTCTGCCGATAGCTCCACAGCGCAGCGCTCAATCGTTGCGCCACCAGGGAGGCCCCTGCTTAATACTTTATCTTTTTGCAAAGGCTCTCATATTTATTACTTCATTTGAGGGCCTTTGCTGCTTATGCAATGGTCTTTTCATTAAATCATATCACCTCTCCAGTAAAATTTTCATTCCTCTTGAGACTGAAAAGTACACCTTAATTGTAGCCATAAATAATTCCAGGTTTTGTTATTGTGCTGCATGGTATATTGATTATTAAGTATAAAGACAATAATTTGAAGATGCAAAGAATACAAATTTGAACGTGCTACAAAGCTGTATCTGTGCTGTCTGGGCTTGCCAGCAAATTAGAGCTATTTCCTCGGCAGCAGCCTTGTAACCATTGACCCTGAAACCATGTAAGCTGAACTCCAACTCAACAGTTTAGATCTATGTTCCCACATTTATACGATGATAACTTTTCCCCATGCCTTGGTAGATTTGAAACAGAGTAACAGAAAACATCAAATACTATAGCATGATAAATAGAAAATTAGAAAATGTATAAAATAGAGCAAGGGAACCCTTGAGCTAACAAAAATTTTTCCATCATTCTTTGCAAATAGTTCAGAGCATCTTCTGTGTGTTCAGACTTTAGGATTACTTGACTGTATAATGTAGTGGAAGAAGATAGCATTGCCATCTCTAATATTTAGAACTTACATACCACCTAATGGGATTATTTATTGGAAAAGAAAAGCCATTAATGCATTTTGATAATGACTTCCTAATTTTATCATTGGTTAACATACATTTTAAAGAAAAATGACTGAACTGCAACTCAGTCATTATATTTATTATTCCCAAGTATTAGTAATTTTATTTAAGATTGTGTGGGGTTTGTAATAAATAATAACTAAATTTTGTAAAATGATTCCATATATTTCAAATGACTCCACACCACAGCATGACTGTTTTATTTATACATGATGCCAAGTCCACAGAATAATGAAGAACACTAGGTTATGAAGCAAAATTTTATTATAGAAAATGAAAAGTTATAAAAGCATTATTTTTAGTCATCAAATAAAATATTAAGGACCACCAACAGGTTGTAACCAGCTAATGTTGTAAAGGAAGCCAGCCTTATAATAAATGGGAAAAGTAGTTCTTGTCTTTCAGAACTGTAACATAAAAATATTTATGAATTAACAGTTATAATTGACTTTATGAAGTCACTTTTCAATGTGTTCTTTTAGGTATCTTGTTTTCCATCTTTCATAATTTCTTATTTCCTGATTCATGCTTCCATGAAACTTTGTGTTTAATAAATGTTGAGCCTTAAAAAAATCTTAAAGATTAGTTTTTCTCCTAATACATAAGCATCCTTATGACATTACTCTCTGACTTCATTTCCACAGAGATATGAACCAGGGAGGAAAAGTTGAACTGATTGTAGCAATGGTTTTCTTGTACTCATAAAGTCTAATCAATAACAATATTTTAATAAGAAGAACTATATTAATGAGATAATTTGGCTTATTATTTTCTATTGTTTAGTATTAACTTAAACTATATAGTACTGTCTAAAATTTATTTAGTCTTTATAATGTGCTTTACACTTTAGAGGCATATATATATACACACACACACTTTGCAGGCATTTTCCTCTTTAACCGCACACAATCTTAAATAAAATTACCAGAATTTTATTTATGAGGAAACCTCATATTAATTAGCAGGGCCACATTGTTAGTGAATGATAGAACTAGGAAACAAATTCAACATTGCTTATCTCTCTGTAGAACTTTAATTTGAACTGTTTTATTAAACAAGTAAATTGTCATTTTGTTTATTTGTGTGTGTATATGGTATGTGTCTATTTTCTACACTTATCATGTTCATAGCAAACCTCATATCCACGTTCTTTCTACTGTCTCTCTCAATAAATTTCTTTTTTTAAGACTGAGCTTATGGGACATGTAATATATTTACCTTGTTCCAAGATAAAATCTCTCTCAGGTACAAGTAAACTGAGGATTTTTGAAACCATCTCTTCTCTAGTTATTATTTGCCAGGATAATAATAGTGGATAACTTTTTCTTAGACTTATGGCTGCAGAATATTTTTCTTCATATTAAATTACCAACTTTGGGGCCTTCCTGGTGATTCAGGGGTTAAAGTCTTGCTGTTATCAAGCTATAGCCAGTCACTGTGGCCTGAGTTCAATCCCCAGCCAGGGAGCTAACCCACATGGTGCAGCAGACCTCTTCTGTCCTCCTTGCTGCTCCCCTTCACAATACATTTCAGTAGATCTTCCTGTTCTGCTCCGCACTCTGTCTCTGGTGAATCCTCTCACCCCCTCACCTCTGGCCTACACCCCCAGTATTGTATGCATAAATAAATAAATTAAATAAATGACCAACTCTGTTAGCAATCAACTTTTACATTCTTTCAAGTTGAACGTGAGATGGTCCTTGAATCACCGAGTAGTACTCAGTGATAATAAAATCACTGAGTAGTACTCAGTGATAATAATATTTTAGCTGACCATTTAAGAATCCTCAGCCCCCCGTGTATCCATGATACCCCCATATGTGCTCAATAGGGAAACATTTTAGTGCACTCTTGATTTCAGAACCAGACTAGTGGTGACTTTCCTGGTTTTTGGTTTTGTATTGCTCTTGGTGGTTGATTCTTTGCCATCCATCTCTACTTCCCGATCATTATTTTAGGTTATCTTTTTCATTCCATCTTCTTTACCAGAGATTGAGAAATGGAGCTAAAACCTAATCTTCACCTGTAAGATATGAGTAGAAACCTGTTGAGAGAAGAGTTGCTGCAATTTCTTTTTCCTGAAATAGCGATGATAAAATCCCGTTTGTGGAATTACAGCAGATGTCTTGCCAACTTTAAGTAGTCACTGGGCCAAGCCAATTAGCATAGAAAGCCTGAGAGCTGGAAAGAATTCAGGCCTTTGAATTTAAGTCTTTCAGCCAATCCTGAAAACTCCTTTTCTTTAACCTGTTAGGTGAAATTGCATCTTTCTTTCTTTTCTTGCATCTGCATCAGAAGCACATGTACTTTCAGGGACAATGAACTACGTGTTTCTGAGCTGTCAGTACCACATGTACACTCACATTTTGAATGGACATAAATTAGACCTTTCATTCTGAAGAAAAAATAGTTTAGATCTATAGCTAGAAATGTGATATAATGCTATGTTAATGCAATATATTAAAATATACTTTGATTTGCATAACCTTGACTTGAGTTTTTGTAGTAGTTGTTGTTTTTTAACCCATATCACAAATATGTATTTAACAGCCACTTTATTTTAGGTACCATGCTTGATCTTAAGAAAAAAATAATAATAAATTAGACCCAGTGGTGGCTTTCAGAATCACTCTTTAATAAAGGGGAAGGTACTTAGGAGTAACTATAAAATATTGTGAAATTCACAGAAAGGGTGCTTAACCTGGTCTGTAGCATTAAGGAAAAGTTTCCAAGAGTGCTTTCTAAGCTTGAATTGAAAAAGATGGAGTAGAACTTAACCAAGTGAAACGATTCAGATACTATGTATAAAAACTCAGAGGTAAGAGGGAGCCATCCCTTTTTGATCAATCTGCAAAAAAGTCAGATGGCAATAACAAAGTGTTAAATGACAGAGTCTGGTAGCCTGACAGCAGGAGGAAAGATGAGGCTGTAACAGTTGGCAGGGAAATATTGCAAAATGAACCATGTAAAGTTGTAATGATTTTATGTTGTTGCCTATATGAAGGAGGAAGTCACTGGAGAGTACTATTTTAATAAAGGAGTGTCTTGCATAGATTTATATTTTAGATAAAACTTTTTTTGGTTCCTTTGATGGAATGATAGTACATGATTTTAGAATACAGTTGTCAGTTAAGTAAATGTAGAGTTATTGAGGGAAGAGATGAGATATTATGACCTGAAGAGATAATATAGCATAAGGAAGAGGAGCAGTTTATATATTTGAGCAAGTAGAGTCAAAAGAATATGCCTATCCAAATGGATACATCAGTCTGAACTTCATGAGAAAGAACTTCCCCGGGAATCATAAGATATAAATAAATCTATGGTAATGGATGGGATAACCCAGCAACATAAGGATTTTTTATAAGTAGAAAAATGCTAAGGAGTGACCTTTGAAAACTGTCAACATCTTTGAACAGCAAAGGAAAATAAAGACAACCCAAGTAATTAACAAAATAATGACTAGTGAAGTAATACAGTAGGAGTTAAAAGAAAGTATTTAATGAAGGTGAGAGGAGGCAATAGGGACAAATGCAGTACCAGTTCATATGAGGGAAAACAAACTTAGAAGTGCCTGTGGATTTTAGCAAAAAGGGAATCATCGGTGACCTAGGGAAGAGCAGCTTCAGTAGAGTAGTGTCGGGAGAATAATAAATTAGCATTGATTTTAAAAAGAATTAGAGGTAAATTAGGGAAGACAAAACTCAAGCATCTAATGTGAAGGGAGAAAGAAAGGGCATTAAGTAGAGAAGACAACCAGTGTCGGCCAAGAGTTCTGCATTGATGTATGAGTTGTCAAGAATTCTGACTATGTACCCAAGAACTGTCAGTGCAAACTGGGACTTATGCTTACATATACTGTTTACCAGACACAGATTGGTACCTATTTTGCATTTAGAATGATACTTAAACCATAACAGCATGCTGACTCAGCAGAGTGATTCATACTTGATGGAGAGTTTCTCTCAAGTGTGCATGCAAAACACAGTGTTAGACATACAGTCATTCTTCAGTAAGCATCCACATGATGTAGTTAAAGGATTGGGTCTATTACTCTTAGATTGCCTATCACTTTGCACAAATAAATTCAAATCCTTGGTTTTCTTTATTTCCTTTTTCCCCCAAATGCTGGTCCTGTATAATTGTAAGGTGAGGTTCCATCCCTTTTTATTTTAAATAATTCAATTTAAATGTTATTTTCTAATATTCTTTAGAATGCATCCATAAAGAAATGCACACATATTTGTTATAAAATACTAAACTAGATGGTTTTTCAAAGTAAATTGATCTACTAAATAAGACATTTTCATCTTATTCTACTTTCATGACATTTTATTGCTATTGCTATTGCTACTGTGGTGACATACATCATTTGGAATATAGAAAATAATTATAAAGTGTCAAATGAGGATAGTATCTCCAGTTTCAGATAAGAGCACTTAATTAATCCATTAACTATATGTATGATAGATCTCTATTTATTAGAAAAATAAATCATAAACTTTCAAAGCTTTAACAGGCTGAAAAGAACATAGCTGAGTTGTCACTTTAATAGTAAGAAATGCTAGAAACATAATTTATACATATAATTACTAGAATTTTATTTCACAGGGGAAACTTTTTATGGAAAATTATATAGCTCAAAAGGAGAAATGTTCAGTTCTTTTCGTGAGTTATTTAAAACAAAATTTATGAATATTACTACATGCTCATACCACACATGCTTACAAAGGGAATTCCAAATCATAATAAAAAGAACAAATTATAAAATAAATGAAAATGTATTCTCCTGCTCTGCTATTATCAAGGACATTTGAGTCACCCTTCTCTCTAGTCAAGGCAGAAAATATATCCTGGAATTCACTAACAAACCATCAAGGCCTTGGGATACAACTGTGAAACCCAGTAACGCAGAGGGAGATAAAAGATTCTACTCCTTGAAATACAGTAGACGGTCACCTATCTAAGTCTATGCACCTTCAGAGTCCTTGTAATAAAGGACTGAGGAGTAATCGAACGTGTCATTAACATCAAAGTGTCTGCCAGCCCATAATATTGGTTTTGCTTTAAATATGTTGAGTACAAACCACCTGGCTTTCTTCCAGATTCTTAGTTGTTTACCATGTAAGCACTGAAACTATCACAGAAACTTATTTCTTTGAAGACAGACTTGCATTTAAGTGGCTTAGGAGAAAATTGTTTCCTGCAAAACATCACTTTCTTTTCTAAAACAAGTTTGATTCACAATGAGGAGCAAGGACACTAGTTGTGCAAAATTTCTAAGATCTCACCACAAGCGATACAACAGAATAAAGCTAAATCTAAAAATCCAGAACCAGGTAACATTTGTTTTTATTAGAAGACTGCTTATTAGTGTTAAATAAGAATTGATATGTATATTCACTGTAAACAATAAATTCCTATACAAATACGAAGTAGCACTATTATTATGTTTCCAAAATGAATGAGAATTCTACAGCCCATATATCTAAGAGAAATAGATAAATCCCTTTTAAATCAGACCAAGTTTAATATATAGGCTCCGGGAATTTTCAGTTCTAGGTACTAAGGTAAAGGAATTATTTATTAGCATTTAGATTATGATTTCTGTACATATTTGATTTCTAAGACCAGATTTTCCTTTCGTTTATTATTCATTCTGCTTCTCCTTCACAATAGTCTGATTCCCTTTGACAGGTTACATAGATAAAATTATTAGGGAGAAGATTAGGAAGGCAGGACATAACTCACAAGTTAGGTACAAACATAGATAATAAAGCAGGAATTTTGCATATATATGAAATATATGAGAATTCACACAAAAAATCAAAATATTTTTAATGAGTCTTGCCTATGGATAAGTTATCTCTTTCAGCTTGAAATTGCTTACCTCCAGAAGCATTTTTTTTTTCAAATATGTGGAAAATATCCTCTCTGCCACTTCTGAAGCAAATAATTTGCTAAAGGGAAGGTTTAGGAAGTTTCGATTAGTAGGGAAAATATGATTTATAATCTCTAGAGGTTTCTAACACATAATATCTGATTACCAGAACCATCAATGATGTTAAAACTTCAGGCATAATTTTTTTAGACAGGATTGTGTTTCAATTGGAGCAGGCTCTTTTACCACCCCCACTATAGTAGACAACCATTACTGCTCATGATTGTGTTGACCCTGAGAAAATGCACCAAGGGAGGGGATGACCTGTTCATAATGTAATGGAAATTACTTTTCCCATTTGGCACATAAATTAGGTAGGAAGTAAAAAATAGGGGGGAGTGTTTAAAGCAGATAGTCATCTGTTAAAGGTCAAATTTCCAGAGACTTCTTTGCTACATATCTGGGGAGAGAAATTATTCAAAATCCTTTACTTCATCTTATGATGGCAAAGGTGAAATTTCTTTTGTGTTGCTCAGAATTTTTTCTTTCAAGTCTCCGGTATAAACACATGAAATTTAGTTTGTAGTTTCAATTTCTTTTCCTGATCAGAATAATAATGTTAGCTCATCAACTTCTCCTTTGTGACAAATTCAGGTTTTTTATTATATAATTAGATCAACGTACACTGCACACATTTTGTTTTCTTCCAAAGATAATTAGTTGATATGAAATTCATTTACCCAAGCATTGTAATTTGATGATAATACCACTGCGTTAAAGGATGAATGAAACTGAAAAGGTCAAAACCTATTTGACTTCCTTTAAATGTTTGAAAGCTTGTTTACTTAAATTTATTCTATTTGAAATATCAAGACATTTGCCCTTTTCATGTAGATGGTAGGGCTCTTTATAACATTTTTTTTTGACATCCATTTTCTCCAAAACATTAAACATTGCCCCATAAATCTATGTGTTTATAAAGGTCAATTAAAAGGTAGTTCCCATTTCAATTAGTTCCCAGTCTGGTAAATGGATACAGTCACTTAAAAACATGTAATAGTCACTATTTTTAGTACATTTTTATTCATACAGCACACATTTATGAAGCACCTATTACATGACAGGTTCTGTTCAAGGGTCTAGATACATATATATAAATAAAACCTACAAAATTCCTGCCCTTATAGTGGACTTTCATTCAAATTAAAGGAACAATTGCAATATTTCAGGTTCTGATGAATTATATTAGCATCTCATTTCATGGAAATTCGTCAGGGCCTGAGTTGATAGGGTGGGATGTAGAAGAATGAAAGTATTCTCTCTACAAGGAAACTATTTTCTGTTGTTGATATTTAAAAGAATTGTATAATGACATGATGTTTTATTAATACCATACTTTGCTACAAACTCTATATGAATATATCTTGCTTATATAATTAACAAATATATTTTCCTACCATATAAACCTCTCCTTTATAGGTTTGCCTTAAAGCTTCTCCTAGATGTTCTTGTCAAAACTCTATTCCACTCCAGCATGGAAAACTCTTTAAAAAAAAAAAAATATATATATATATATATATATATATATATATATATATATATATTTTATTTACTTATGCATGCAAGAACTGGGTTGTAGACTGGAGGTGCGGGGGATGAGAGGATTCACCAAAGACAGAGTGGGGAACAGAACAGGCAGATCTACTGAAATACACTGCTGAGGGGAGCAGCGGGTGAGACAGGAGAGGTCTGCTGCGCCATGTGGGTCAGCTTCCTGGCTGGGGATTGAACTCATGCTTCAGTGACTGCCAATAGCTTAGTAGTGCTGAGACTTAACCCCTTGCACCACCAGGGAGAGCCTACCGTGGAAAACTCTTAATCCTTTTTTAAAAATATCTTTTTGATATCTGTTTCTTAATTACATGTATGTATGTCCTTCCTCATACAACGTGTTGATTCCAAGGTACTTCCAAGCAGTAGTTGTCGTTTCATTGTCTGAGAGCACACATAGGCCATGGCTCCAACTGAATAAATATTGGCTGTATTAAGTTGAAATGTAGTCAGTCTAAATTGATAATTAGAGCAAAGAATACAGACAATATATTTTCCAATTCGTATTTCAACATAATATTAAATTACATACATTTTTATCTGCATAAATATATTAATACTCCCTATATATTCCCATCATACTAGAACAAAGCTATGGTCTCTGATTTTTATAATTGCGTAATTCCTCCCAAAAGAAAACTATCAAAACAAAATATATAATTTGTTGTATTGATTTAAGTAACTTTTAAGTTTCATTCTTACAAATTGTATTTTAAAAAATAAACATTGCTAAGGTCACCTATATTGTATTCTGTGAACATGTACCTGTATCATTGCATGAGAGTGCAGCTATAATGTAATTATTTATTATTGTTAACTTCATTGTTCATTTGCTTTCTAATGTATTTAAGCTTCTGCATTCATTAATATTCAGTTTGCTTATTAATTTATAGCTAATACCAGTTACCATATATAAAGCAAAATTTGGAAAAGTATGAAATTGTTTTTTCCTTCTAAATCTGCATAAATTCATGATTCTTCTAGACATAAGATGCCACAAATTCACATTTTTTCCAGTGTGGTTTTGATGATCCCTGATAACATTCACCAGCTAGAGGAGGTTGGTTCCCTGAGGAGTTAGTCAGTTCATAGACTTTGTTTAGTTTGACTTTGCTGATCTTAACAAGAATGAATTCTCCTAGCTGTGGTGAATATATAGGTATTGTAGTAACATACACCTAACTCTTCATTGCTAAGTGTGTGTTGTGTGTGTCTTACATAAAGAGGAAATATTAAGATTTGTTGGCATAAAGAATTTGTTTCAAAGACTTGAGTCCTTGTTCCTTCTGCTTCATAGAGAAAATATGGGGAATAATATAGAGTTGATTCTTTTTAAAATAATTTTTTGAGCTCATATTTGCTCATAGCACTGTATATGTTTCAGGGAAGTAGGCTCACATCTCTTCTGAAGCATGTTACCACACAGGTACTAAACAGAGTTGATTCTATTAGACTGCAGACACACTCTATGAATTTGAGATTACTCCTGTTTCCTCCCTCCCCAAAACTCATGTTACGTTCTTCCACAGGTTCATTGCAAGCTCTAAGATTCCAAGTGTTCTTCTTAATTCATGCCAAAGTTATTTAATCTATTGGTTCAAAGAATTTCTTTTACAGAAAGTATTTATTGGATGAATTTTAGATTCGGTGCACTATAGATGTCAAATGACATCTTAATTAAAATCATCTATACATAGAATGATAGAGCACTTGAAATTTGGGGGTTAGTGAGATTTCTTTATTTTCCTATTGTTGTTCACATGAACTTTCTGGAGGAATATTTCACTGATTCCCTTTGGTTTTACCCTCCTTTCCTATTTGATTTCTTTTTCCTTGTCTACAGGAAAGTCAGTAGCTAGAAGTGATGAGTGTGGATGTGCAGTTTCCAGAGATCTGTCATTCGGAAAGGGCCCGTGCCTTATTCATCCTTTTTTCTCCTAATATCTAACACAGTGCTTGATGCATAGTGAAGTTTAATAAATATTTGTTGAGTGAACAGGCAGTACAAGAAGGTTGTGGGGAAGGTCTACTGAAACAGCATGTTATTGTACTTGAAGGGAGAGGCACACAGGGAATATCAGAATCACGAGTCAGAAACTTGGAATAAGATGTTCTAGTGAAATGTTCAGAGAGGCAGAGACCCTGGCTCATGTTTCTATCTGTACTACTCTATCATTCAATTTCATTAGGAATAGTAATAACAAAATATTTATCATATTACTCCTTTTCCTTACCATATACACAAAATAATGTTTCTACATCAGAAGTAAGAGTCCTTTGGATCCAATATCCCTGTTTTTCACTGAATTTTCTCAAATATATATACAGAATTGCTAAAATTATAAACATAGTATTCAAATATAGACTCATATAAGATGCTAATTATGTGATGTTAAGTAAAAAATGTGAGGATAATATACTATAATTCTATACTATATTTGTATACTGTAATTCAATTCCTAATTCTATTTAGCAAGGAACTAAATTTGGTCTATATATATGCTAAAGTTGAAATCTGATATATAATAGTATAATTTCCATACTGGACCTCACAAGAATTCATTTGCTATGTTATTTGCTAAGTCATTTGCTATGTTGACTATTGTATCCTGAAGAAGCTTATGCCTGAATCCAAATGGAAAAATACAAGAGTATCTATGAAGTCCTCTAGCAGACTTTGGGAACACACAGTAACATTCAGAAGACTGTGGCCATGGTCGTAACCAGAACATTACTTCTACCTGAGTTACTACTGGTGCTTATTGGAACATTAAACAGATACTTTCAGACTTGGGAGAGGAAAATGTTCCTGGAAGAGCTGTATTCAGAAAGCATCACAGCAGCAGCTCAGCTTACGTAGTGCCTGAGACAGGCTCAGAAGCCAGGAGAGTGGGAAGAAGAGTACATAGGCAGTCTCAGAAGGTATCAAAATTAAAAGCCAATACTGGAGAGGAAGAAAATGATAGAAGCCAAATGGAAGCAAGGAAGACTAATTTGCAAATATAACTGAGATATTTCCCAGGGAAACAAAGCAAGATGGGAAGGGATCTCAATCTCTCAAAGAGATTAGAGGTCTTAAAATGAGTAGGGGTTGATGTAATCCAGAGAAAGGCATTTTGATATATTATTTTGACATTAGCATGATAAGAGGAAATATAAGTTATGTTTTTAACATGCATTGAAGAGATTTAGAATTAATTACACTAAAATAGTAATGATGTTTCTGTCATGGTACTGAATTTGCTTTTTTTTTTTTTCAATTTATGTACACTGGTTGCTTGGATTCCTCATTTAACAATGAGAAATATACCTGCTTTATATTATATTTTTAAAGAGACTAGAAAAGACAGTCAAAATTGCCCTAATCTTATGCTCTGAGAACCTTTGCATCTCATTTGTATTTATTGTCTCTCCATCCCATTATCCCCAGTCTCTTAAAGGATGATTTCTGAGCTCATAATGGCTTTGCAATTTTGTGAACATTTGGAACACAGTCAAGGTACACAGTATAAATTCAATATTTTGATTGATAGTAGGGGAATGACTACAAAAAAAAGCGTCAAGCTTCTATACAGAAACCAGATACGCTATGTGCTCTAGTGAGAACATACTTATCTCTGTTAGATCTCTTCTTTGAACTTCTGCATCCTTTGCATATTAACGATACTACTGTTTGGATCTACCAATATTAACTTAATTTTCAATATTTTACGGAACATAATCCTTTCTATTTTAATTTTTAAAAGTAAGCCTGAAATTTTTGACTTGTTTTAAAACCAGTGAAGTTAAGCAATGGACCTGTTATTATTTTTAACACAAAATATGCAATGCCCATCTATTGAAGATCCCAGTTCAGGAGACTTAATATGAGTACGTGAACTTAGTCATCAAGTGATTCAAAACATGCTCAGATGTTTATAATGTATGTATGTCAGAGAGTCCTTCTGTTGGGGGGGAAGGAGTGAGATTTAGGGAAATAACTAATGAAGAAGATAACTTTTATAGCTAAAACACTTTGCTGTCAGGAATATGTTTATTTTCAGAAACAGGAAGTTCCCATCTTTCGTCTCTGACTCAGGTGATAGAAAACTTAGCTTAGCAAAAGAAAAAAGATTAATACAACATAGTTCCTAACAAAGGACTACACATTTTTAAATGCTTTTTTAGAATCACAAAACAAAACTCAACTGTTGACCAAAGTCTGTTTGATTCTCAATTTTCTTTTCTTTCTTACCCCACCTCTTTTAAAGTACCAAGTCATCTTTTCTTCCC